>JAQZBX010005691.1:0-55562 GCA_029593785.1 Cabassous unicinctus
TAGCACTCTTTTAAGAGTTTTTATTTGTTAATATTATATTTTCATCCCAACATATAAATATATGTTGAACAAGTAGACACAAAGCAATTTAGACACAAACAAATGCACACAACTCACTAATATTACTTATAACTTTCATCCTCTTATAAAGTAAGTTTAACTATAGAATAATATTATATTTAAGAGATCTCTTTGAATGCTACTTCTGATTGTTGTAAATTGCACTGTGACCTACAGTTTTGAACAAAAATTTCATTCTTTTTAGGTATCAGCTTATAACCAAATTATTCTCAATGCTTTAAAATCCAATGTACATTTTCCTTTACATGGTTTTTTTCATTTCAACCCGACAGACCTCATGTGGGAAACACCAATATCAGTATATACTCACAGAAGTCATTGAAGTCTCTAGGAATGCTGGTTTCTCTCATGCCCTGCTGCTCTAAGGATCCTCAATGCTCAGGGTGGGAGGTGCCCCATTCCATAGTCCTTTGAGATAACAGTACTCTGGTGGCCAGTGTACTGGAAGACTAGATGTCCAACCCCCAAGCATCAAGGATTCCACCAGGCAGTGACCTCCTCAAAGGTTGTGGGTTCCTTCTGGGTTATTGTGCAGAGTAGGTAAATTAAAGTACATATGGGGATTGTCATGAGAGAAAGCAACATTATTAATACCAGTGGAAGAGCAAGACACAGGGATTTCCAAGTTTGTCTTCCCCCATGGGGAGCAGAAGTTTCTATGGATTCAAACAGGGGAGAATAGAGTGGTTACCATAAAAATATTAATTATACACAAACATGAGCTCGACTTGAAGTAAACATAAATAAAGATAAATTAATTTAGGATTACCATCAAAATAGTAAGTGCGATGGTTAGGCGAATGTGTCAGCTCAGGTACTTTTGACCAGTTGTTTTGTCAGGCAGGCACTGGGCTAATTGAAATACAAGGACATTTATGAACTTTAGTCACCAGTGAGTTTACTGCATAGATTGCTGATTACATCTATATGGACCAGGCAGATTACCATCAACAATGAGTGATGCTTTATCCAATCAGTTGAATGCCTTAAAAGGGGAAGGCATTTCAGCATTCAGAGAGAATTTCCCAGCTTGGCTTTGGACAGCTAATTTTTCCTGGGAAACTCATCAAGGACCTTCACTGTACTTTCATTCGAGCCCCTGGTTTGCAGCCTGCCTGTGCAACCTGGACTTGTGCATCCCCATGGTCACATGAAAGACTCACAAAATCTCATACTATTTACAGATATCTCCTAATGATTCTGTTTCCATAGAGAACCCTGACTAATACACTCCCCTATGTTCCCATCATGTTAATTTCCCTGACTAAATTACCCATGGTGTAAAAATACAATGCAATTATCAAAAGGAAAAGAAAACATCAAGAAAGTGATGGAAGTGTAGAATATGCTGTACATTAAAGCAGATTTTTAATTTAAAAGTCAAATAAACCTACACATAGTTGAAAGGAGGAAAGTCCACCCTAGAAAAGAAAACAGTTGATTCTTCAAATAGAATAGTTATCATATGAATAGAATCTAATTTTATGTTGAATATATCCCACATACTACTTTTTCACATGCCCCTGATTCATCCAGAAACAGACAGGTAGGCATATCTTATGAGCAAGCGTGGTTCCTAATAGGGGAGGGAAAACCAGTGTGTCAAGAAGTCTTGTTGCATGTAACTATGAATCTTGTCATCCAATGAGTCAAGTCAGGGGATCATCATGGGCCCCAGGGGGATGGGGAGGGAGGAACATAATAGATGAAACAGGGGATATTTAATGGTCAGTGGAAATGTGTTTCATTACCTTACAGTGATGGACAGAGGACATGGTAAATATCACCAAAATGTTTAAAATTGTATGGTCTAAAATATAAACCATACTGTAAACCATTGACAATGTTTACTAGCTATGTTTCACTATCTGTATAACAGGCATAACAATGCTACCATCCACATACACAAAGGTTTTAATATGGGGTGAGGAAAGGGGGAGGAGGTTGGGTATATGAGAGTCTCTTGTATTCTGTGTGTGGCTTTGCTGTGACCTAAAACTTCTTTGAAAATTAAGTGAAAAATATTGAGACACTGGGGAGTGAGAGGGGGAAGGTGCCATAGTACAGACTGGAAACCTAATATTGCAGTGATAAAAGGCAAAATGTCAAAAAAAAATTTTAAATTAATTATATGATTTTTTTTTATTTCTTTTTCCCATTTTATGAATATCCCAATTCTTTAAATTTATTTTATTTTTAGTTTTTTTCTTTAAGATTTCATGTATTTTATCTCTAACATTTAAAGTTAGAATTATTTCATTTTCCTATTAATTGTATTTGGCTATTATATTGGCTTCATCTTGAAAAAGGCTTTGGATCACAGAAGGGTTACAACTGGGGTGGGAGAGGATCATTGGTGGGGATTATCAGGGATAGGAGGTTCATGGGACAAAGTTCACCTGAACATACATAAAAGGTATATAAAGTTGTTCACATGCTCATGGGACATGATCACAGTGGGTGGAGAATCACTCAATAAATGAGAGAATATTGAATTCCTAGCCTGGAGAGCTCTGCCACATTCTACAAGGGAGCAGCAACTGTTCCCCAAGTGCAGGGGCAGTGTCTGGCTAAGAAGGATGATTCACTGATGGGCTCTTGTTATTGATGAGTAGCCTTATGAGTCTTTGCTCTTGAAAAGGAAACTTAGCCTATTGTTATGAGGTACATGAGAGTTGCCCCCTGAGAGCCTCCTTATTGCTCAAATGTGGCCTCTCTCTAAGCCAAACTCAGCATATGAATGCATTACCTTCCTCCCAGTGTGGGACATGACTCCCAGGGATGAGCCTCCCTGGCAAAGAGGGATTACTACCTATTGCCAACTACCAATATGACTGGAAAAAGACCTTGAATAAAAGGGGGAAAAGGTAAAGACAAATGAGTTCATATGGATAAGAGACTTCAAAGTGAGTCGGGAGGTCATCCCAGAAGTAATGCTTATGCACATCTCAGTATGATGTCATAGGCTTCCAATGTGGATATCACTCTAAATAAAGGGGCTCCTGAGGGCTCTGGAGACACCCAGTTCCTATATCAGGGTGGGCAGCTCCAGAGTTTGGTACCTTATCAGTGAGCCCTACTGTGGAGTCTGTGCTCCTGAAAGTGACAGAGTTGGACTCAAATATGTCCTCCCCACACAAGATCCATCAGTCCCTTCTGTTCAAACCTATGTGTGGTTCTTGAGATTGTAGGTTTACTTCCAGAGATTGGAGTCTTTGGCCTGCCCATGTGTCGGCTGGGCCTGGAATCTCAGTACAACTGCAACTCCTACTCTACAGATCAATGGACTCACCCAGGACACCTGGCGGGGAGATGATGATGGACAATGGCCATCCCAGGGATTGGAGAGAGTCTACAGCTGTAGGCAGGATAATCCCATCCATCTTATCCATGGGATATAAGCCCCCTCTCACTTGGAGGTGGAATGGACATCACCATCCCAGACTTCTCAGGATTGAGGGGAGAGCTATGGACTAGAGTCAACTTATTGGTATTCTGTTGTAGACATATTGTGATTCAAGTAATGGAAGAAATTACAACATTAATGTGGAGCCAGTGGCCACTGGACACTTTGGGGGCAGAGAGAGAGAATAGCAGTTGTAATACAGGGGCTTTCTCAGGACTTGGGAATGATCCTGAGACATTGCAATAACAGATATAGGCCATTTTACATCAGCATATAACATGCAGAATTGTGTGGGACAGAGTGTGGTCTACAAGGTGAACTATGGTCCATGCCTAGTGGCAAAGCCCCAGAATGTTTATATCTATTGCAGGCGATGTGCTATGCTAATGAAAGATGTTTATGTGGGAGGTTGTGGGAGGTATGGGAGGTGGGACATATGGAAATCCCTATAATTTTTGTGTAACATTTATGTAATCTAAGTATCTTTTAAAAAATTAAAAAAATATTAAAAAAAATAAAAATAATTAAAAATATACATAATACTTTTAAAATAAGATTTAATTTTATAAAGGTTGTGTGAAAACATATTGTATTAAGTTGGATATTAAATTACATGAATTCTGAGTTTCCTCTTAACTTCAAGTTCAATGATTCTCTGAATCATTAGTGAAAATAGAAATGAATTGAACAACACACTTCTGTGCACATACTGTATAAAATCAGTTATATATTTCTCATGGAAGTTGTTTAAAACTTCTCCTCTTCCCATTAGTCTCTTACACTCACTCATAATTACTTCCTCTCAGTAGAAAACAAATGGATCTTGGAGGATGAAAGGAGATTATAATAAACTTAACCAGGTGGTGATTCCAATTGCAGCTGCTCTTCCAGATGTGGTATCATTGTTTGAGCAACTCACCACATCCCCGGGTACCTGGTATGCAGCTGTAGATCTGACAAATATGTTTTTTTCTCAATTGCCATTTATAAAGACCACCAGAAAGAGTTTGCTTTCAGCCGGGAAGTCCAGCAGTATACCTGCACTCTCCTGCCTCAGGGGTATATCAACTCTTAAACCCTATGTCATAATATTGTCCCCAGGATCCTTGATCATCTCTCCTTCCCAAAAGACATCACATGCATTATATTGGTGATATCATGATGATAGGACCTATGAGCAAGAAGTAGTAAAGACTCTAGATTTATTTGTAAGACATTTGTATGAGAGAGGATGGAAGATAAATCCAAGAAAAATACAGGGGCCTT
Source organism: Cabassous unicinctus (assembly GCA_029593785.1). NCBI lineage: Eukaryota > Metazoa > Chordata > Mammalia > Cingulata > Chlamyphoridae > Cabassous > Cabassous unicinctus. The sequence continues at coordinate 4,754 of JAQZBX010005691.1, forward strand.
CCACCTCAGTGAAAGTTCTATGCATTCAGTGGTGTGCGGTATGTCAAGATATCCCATCTAAAGTGAAGGATAAGCTGTTAAATCTGGCCCCTCCTATTATCAAAAAGAGGCACAACACTTAGTTGTTCTCTTTGGATTTTGGAGACAACATATTCCTCATTTGGGTGTGATACACTGGCCCATTTACCAAGTGACCAAAAAGCTGCGAGTTTTGATTGGGGACTGGAAAAAAGGAGGCTCTGTGACAGGTCCAAGCTGCTGTGCAAGCTGCACTACCACTTGGACCATATGATCCAACAGATCCCATGGTGCTGGAAGTTTCATTGGCAAATAGAGATGCTGTCTGGAGTCTTTGGTAGGCCCCTGTAGAAGAATCACAACACAGACCTTAAGGATTTTTAAGCAAAGCCCTGCCATCCTCTGCAGATAACTACTCTCCTTTTGAGAAAGAGCTTTTGTCCTGCTACTGGATCTTAGTTGGGACTGAACACTTAACCATGAGCCATCAAGTTACCAAGAGAACTGAGTTGCCTATCATGAGTTGGGTATTGTCTTACCCACCAAACCATAAAGCTGGGTGTGCACAGCAGCACTCCATAATAAAGTGGAAGTGGTATATATGAGATAGGGCTTGAGCAGGCCCTGAAGGCACAAGTAAGTTACATGAAGAAATAGCACAAATGCTCATAGACACCACCACTGTAATGTTATCTCCTCTTTCCCAGCCCACAGCTTTGACTTCTTGGGGAGTCCCTTAAAATCAGTTGACTGAGGAAGAGAAAACTCAGGCCTGGTTTACAGATGGTTCTGCATGATATCTTGGTACCACCCAAAAGTGGACAGCAGCAGCACTGCAGCCCTTTTCAGGGACATCCCTGAAGGATAGTGGTGAGGCCAAATCCTCCCAGTGGGCAGAACTTCAAGCAGTTCATCTGGTTGTTCAATTTGCTTGGAAAAATAAATGTCCAAAGGTGCATTTGCACACTGATTCATGGACTGTGGCCAATGATTTGGCTGGATGGTCAGGGACATGGAAGGAGCATGATTGGAAAATTGGTAACAAAGAGGTCTGGGGAAGAGATATGTGGATAGATATATCTGAATGGGCAAAAAAACCTGAAAATATTTGCATCCCACATGAATGCTCAACAAAGGATGACTTCAGTACAGGAAGATTTTAATGATTCCCTTATCCTATGACAATTTTTATTAGTTTCATGTCATAATATTTAAGTATATCAAGTTTAAGATTGAATATTACCCAATGACTTGCACCATATTCTCTAGGGACCTAATGCATTTCTGGTTGTCCACGGTAGAGTTGAACATTGTTATGCATGTCGGTTATTGTTTTTACTTAGAGACTAAGTATGGTTTAAGGTAATGTGTATGGTTGCCAAGTTGACAAGGGGTGAACTGTGATGATTAGTCTAACGTGTCAACTCAGCCAGGTAATTTTGCCCAGCTTTTTGCTCAAGCAAGCACTGGGCTAATTGTAATACAAGGACATTTATGGACTATAGTCACCAGTGAATTTAACACATAGATAGCTGATTACTTCTACATCAATCAGGGAGATTGCCATCAGCAATGAGTGATGCTTTATGCAATCAGTTGAATGCCTTAAAAGGGCAAGTGATTTCGGCATTTAGAAAGAATTTCCCAGCTCATCTTTGGGTAGCCAACATTTCCCAGAAACTCATCAAGGACCTTCATTGGACTTTCACCTGAGCCTCTGGTTGCAGCCTGCCTTTGGAACCTGGACTTGTGCATTCTCATGGCCACTTGAGAGACTCTTATAAAATCTATTTACAAATATCTCTTGTTGATTCTGTTTCCCTAGAGAACCTTGACTAATACAGTAAGGATTCACAAGGGTGAGGCTAGTCTTGAAGTAACCATAAAAGAGGTAAATTAGTCTAGGATTACCATCACAATAATAGGCTTAGACAAAATCCAGCCAGTTTCAGCAATTTTAGATATTTAGCTTTTTGCTGTTTGATAATACAAAGGCATGTATATAATGATTTTGACTTAATTCTTAATTACAATTTCTAGTAAATATTCACTTTTTTTAAAAAGTGGGCAGTTTTGTTTATTAACAAGAAGCTAAAAGTAATTTATTAGTAAAATTAATGTTGCTAAGTTTTTCCACTTTTCCAGCAGTTGAACTAATTCCATTTGTGGTTTCTTTTACAAATCTAATTCAATTACAAGATAATATTAAAATTGAAAGTCTCATCTTTAGGTTACTTTAAGTCATTTTCCAGTATGTAACAGAGAAAACTGAAATTTGATTTATAAGCTCCTATGCATGAGCAGACTGACAAAGTTAAAGTAAGCAGAGATTAGAAAAGAGAAAAGAATTTAAACACTTAATTAGGGAAAATCCTGACTTTAGAATCACCTTCACACAAAGTGCCCAGTGTCCAGCCATTACAGAAACCTTGCATGGGCCCTTCAACATCATTCCTCCAGGGAAATTCCTGGGCAGCTGCAAGGCACAGAGATGAGGGAGTCAGAGAAGCCCTTGCGGCTGAGGAGATATGAATTAAGAATGCTCTAAGGCTGCACCCCATTAGCTACCTCTCACAAGGGGTAAAGTCCCAGGGGCTTTTTCACTGGAATTATAGGGGTGTTCCAAGGGGATTGGTAGTAAACTATTAGACCTTTCTCCAGGAACTTTTTAATCAGGGGCTGGAGGCCTTTAACAGCTTCTTCCTTGAGCTTCCTTCTTGACTGATGGCTTATGAAGAGGTTACCTATTCTACAGGGAAGAGGTTTGGTAAATGGCTTAAATCTTGATTCCCCATCCTTTTAATATGTATGGCTAAGATGAGAGAGCTCTGGAGATGAAGATCAGGACCAAGTAAATGGCTCCCATGTCATCTGAGAAATTAACAATTTTACCTGCCATGCCAAGACTCATCCATGTCTCCTCCTAGTTGATGGCTCATGCTGTCATCCAGGGAGCCAGGCCTGGCTTAGGCCCTTCAGTGCTTCCCTAGGGCAAGACCCTAGTCAGTACCAGTGACTGTGGGGTTGGATGGGGCCAGTGGTGCATTTCTCCAAACTTGAAGCAGGTTCATGCTAATGAGTAGCCTGGGTTCACTTGGCCCCGAGGTGATAGGGTGCCTTTAATGGCAGCATGTAAAAGGTGGGCCTGTTCCCAGGACCTTTGCCTGCCCCTCCTTACTTTTCCTCATTCGTGCCATGGTCTTGATTGTTGGAAACTGAGTAAGTTGTTTCTAAAAGCGAGTTTTTGGAAGTTTGGGGACACATGGAAAGGTTTTGCAGATTCTGACAGATATCTGAGGCAGACTAGCTAGTGAAGTGAGTTCCTAGGAGGATTTGTTATACCCTAGAATCAGGATCTGCCAAAGTATATTTTTTATTGCCTCTACCAGCCTTCCTTGAAATAAGTCTGGGTTTTCATCCTGCCTCTGAGTAACTTCCCTAAGCTTATTATAACTGACCAAGTTAGTAGTGCATGTCCTCATCCCTTTGAGGAAACATGTGACCATATGATCTCTGGACCTCAGATCTGTCTGTTGCCTCCTTCCTTCTTAAACAGGAATTTCTAACTGGAATTCAGAGTTCCATTCAGAGACCACTCTTGACAGTCCTCTAAATTGTATTGTGCCCACATGATGTGTCGGAAAAAGATTAACCTCTTCCTTTTTAGAACATCAGTAGGCAGGTTGTCCCAGTTCCTGAGAAGGCATCCCATTAGGGATACTGTGGGAAATCTGGAGAAGTCACCCATTATCCTATGGGAAGATGACTATATTCATCAGTGTTAGTGGTATCCCACTCTTAGACCTGGCCCAATCAGAACTGCTCACTGTCCTGGTATCTTGTGGGCCAGTGTCCCTGCTTGCTTTCCTGATGTCTTGGGGATTGGAATCCCCTTGTCTTTGGGTATTCCCAAGTCCTTAGATTTCTTGGTAGATGTCTGGGTTTAGTTCCCAGACCAAAGCTACCAAGCTAGATTTCTCTCCAGGAAAGAGACTGGTTAGGGAACCTTCTTTAAGCTCACATTTGCAGAGGTCTTAGGGAGTGGCCATGAGAGAATTCATTTTATGGTCACTGCCAGGGACCAAGCTGAGTTTAAACCCAACATCAAGATGCCAGAGATGGGTTGTTTGGTTGTTTGCAAGCAAACTGGCTTGGGTCCTGGAGGTAAAGGAATCTTACAGTCTCCAAGGAACTGAAGAAGTGACAAGGGTATAAAATGTATTTTCTGTTTCTGAAGCATTTACAGGCCCAACAATGAGATGGACAGGAGTAGTCAGAAGAAAATCCCATAGTAGGTGCTAATCACATTCAGAGTGAAGGGGAAAAAAAAGGATAAGGAAATCACGGAGAGGGCAAGGGAGGGCATAAGGGAAGGTAAATATGTGACCTCTCCTTTGGGCTACTACATGATTCAGACCATGTGCCTAGTCAGGCCACGGAAGCAGCTTCACCCACCACCCAGAACTTCCTTGGATCTACTGAAGAGGGAGCTGGAGGTCACTGGGTAGAAAGAGATTATGCCCTTTGGAGGCTGGTCCCAAGACTCCAGTGGTAAAACCTACAGGCTTAGAGGAGGGAGGGTGCCAGAAAATTGTCAGATATTTGAGGTCCCGGTAGACTCCTGGCAGAATCATACATGACTCAGGGAATGCCCCCAGTCAGGCCTTAATGATGTTTTTTCTAATAAAATTATGAAGAAAAAAATATCAAAAAAGAAGAAAAAATACAAAATTAGGAGTTAAATTGTTGCAAATCTACATCTAATTAATATTTATTTATTGCCTACAGAATTCCTAACATATTAAAAAACATAATCACATTTGAATGCCATCCTCATTTTATAGATCTAGAGAGGCTGACAAAATTGCCTAAGATAAACCTGTTTTCATTGTTTCAGTTGAAATTTGAACCCAGGATTTCTGGCCTCATCTCTTGATACTTTTCAACATATCATATTATTATTTATCACAATTAGGAGACGTGAAAGGACATAGCATGAATCCCAACAATGAAAAAAATTAAAGAGAGCACCCCCAATAAAAGCAAGTAAAATATATAAAAATTCAGAAGTCATTATATGTATGGAGAATGCAAGAATTTGATGAAAGAAATATACAAAAGTATGAGGCTTTCCAATATTATTCTTTTTTTAGTGGTTTGATAGTTCTTGGTGTGTTCTATTTATAAATATATAAGGGAAAAATTCTATGACTGACATTATTTGCTAAAATTTAAATCATATATATTAAACATTTAAATTGAAAGTTCCTTCATAAATGAAGGACATTTTAATTATCCAAAATTTGTGTAGGATGAAATATAACCCAAAGTAAAAAAATAAAACTGTGCCTAAATATGTAATTATTCACTCTGATTTATGTGATACACAAACAAAATACAAAGCACAATTTTGGTAAAATAATAAGATGTATATGTATTAAATATCTAGGTCTCTGTTTATATTATCCATCTGTTCTGGAATGTTGTCCACCTATTTATTAGAACTCTTTGAATATTAATAATTGATATTTTAAAATCTTGATCTGATTTTTGTAACTTATCTGCATATTGATTCTTGTTCAACTCCTCAATCTGTCTCCTTAAACTGTATTTTTGCCTTTTTGAATACCTCGTATTTTTTTTAATTGAAAAGCAGTCATGGTGTACAGAATAAAATATACAAAAGTACATAGTCTTCTAGTTTTATCTTAGTTTTCCAGCTCCTATAGCAACTTCCACAGTGGTTGGTTTAACATCAGGAATTTATTGGCTCGTGGTTTCAGAGTCTAGAAGGTTTGCTACCTCTGAAGGCTGGTTGCATTTTTGACTGGCCAGCAATCCCTAGGTCCCTTGGCTTCCCCGACAAATGGAAATGTCCCCTCCTTTCTCTTCCAGGTACTATTGACACAGAGCATTACTTTTTCATTTGGCTTTAACTTCAGGAAACCTAATTCAGTTCAGCCACAGCTTATCTAAAATTAACATCATTAAAATGTCTTAATTACATACTCAGAGTAATGGTCAAAGAGTAAAACATGTATTTTGGTTTTTTATGTTTATTTTTTTTTGAGTACATAATTCAACCTACCACAGCTTGCCCTCTGGATCTTCAAAAAATATGTTTTTCTTATATGTAAAAGACAATCATTTCATCATATATCAATAGCATTAACTCCTTTAAATAACAATTCTGAGTCAAAATTCTCATCAAAATCAGAGGGAGATATTTTCCATTATAAGCCAAAATTCCTCTGCAGCTAATGGACCTGTGAAATAAATAAATGAATAAAGAAACTAAGTTAGTTAGTTACTTCCACAATACAATTGTGGGACAGGTGTAGGTAAATTATTACAATTTTTCAGAGAGAAATTGGAAGGAAAACAGGGAATGTGGATGCCAGAGCAAGTCAAAAACAATGCAGGAAAAATTCCATTAAATTAGAAAGTCATCTGTGCTCAATGCTTTGTCCTCCAAGACACATGCAGCTGCAGCCCATACTTTACAAGAATTTTTATAGAGGCCAAACTCTCCCAAAATACAAGAATGTAGGCCACACCCTCTCTGAGCCTGGGAATGGCAGCCATACTCTGTCTGAATGCAAGGGTTCAGGCCACATCATAGCAAAGCATTGGGGTGGTGGTACTTTCCTTGACATCAGAGTTCAAGGCCCACCCCTTCCAAGTACTTACAGGGATATTATAAACAACTGTGTGGGGAAAAAAACTAGAATATGTAAATGAAATGGAAAAAATTTTAGGAACCTATGAACAATCTACACTGACCCTGAAACAAATAGAAGACCTCTGCAAACCAATCACAAGTAAAGAGATTGAAATAACCATGAAACAACTCCCAAAATGAAAAGCCCAGGACCAGATGGTTTCCCAGGTGAATTCTACCAAGCATTCAAAGAAGATTTAATACCAATCTTACACAAAATCTTCCAAAAATTGAACAAGAAGGAATGCTACCAAACTCATTCTATGACTCCAATATAACCATCCTACCAAAACCAGGTAAAAATGTTACATAAAAAGATGCATTTCTCTAATGAATACAGATGCAAACATCCCCAACAAAATACTTGCTAATCAAATCCAACAACACATTAAAAGAATTACTCATCATGATCAAGTGGCTTTTATATCAGGCATGCAAAGGTGGTTCAACACAATAAAATCAGTTAGCATAATACACCACAGTAATAAATCAAAGGATAAAAATCACATGATCCTATCAATTGATGCAGAAAAGGCATTTGACAAAATACAGCATCATTTCTTGATAAAAGTAGTATAAAAGATAGTAATTGAAAGAAATTTTCTTAACATGATAAAAGTCACATATGAAAAACCCACAGTTAACATTGTCCTCAATGGTGAAAGACAAAGTTTTCCCACTGAGATCATGAACAAGAAAAGGATGCACACTGTCACCACTGTTGTTCAAAATAGAGTTAGAGGTTCTAGCTAGAGGAATCAGGCAAGAAAAAAGAAATAAAAGTTATACAAATCAGAAAGGAAGAAGTAAAACATTCACTCTTTGCAGATGATCTGATCCTATATCTAGACAGTCCCCAAAAATGTACAACAAAGCTGCTTGATCTAATAAATGATTTCAGTTTTCAGGGTACAAGATCAATACACAAAAATCAGTTGTATTTCTATACCCTATTAATGTGCCATCTGAGGTGGAAGTCAGGAAAAATAATTCCATGTACAATAGCAACTGAAATAATCAAAATTTAGGACTAAACTTAAACAAAGATGCAATGCACTTATATTCAGAAAAATACAATGATTGCTAAAAGAAAATTTAAAAAGACCTAAATAATTTGAAGAGCGCTCCATGCTCGTGGATTCAAAATCTAAATATCAACAAAATGTCAATTCTACTCAAATTTATATACATATTCAATGCAATTCCAATAAAAATCCCACCAGCATTTTTTAAACAAATGGAAAATAAAAGTAACAAATTTGTTTGGAAGTGAAAGGGGCCCCAAATATCCAGAAACATCATAAAAAGGAAAAGGGAAGTTGGAGGACTCTCTCATCTGGACTTTAAATCATATTACCTAGCTACAATGGTTAAAAAGAGCATGGGACTGGCAAAAAGATAGACACAGACCAATGGAACTGAACTGATGGTTCAGAAACAGACGCTCACATCTATGGTCAAGTGATTTTTGACAAGCCTGTAAATCCCCATCAGCTGGGGCAAAATGTCTCTTCAACAAATGGTTTTGGGAGAACTGGATATCTATATCCAAAAGAAAGAAAGAGAACACCTATATCACACCTTATTCAAAAATTAGCTTGAAATGGATCAAAAATCTAAATATAAAACAAGAACCATAAATCTCACAGAAGAAAATGTAGGAAATATCTTCTAGACATGGCAGTAAGTGGCGCAGTTTTAAATCTTACACTACAAACACAATGAAAGAAAATATGATAAATGGGACCAACTCAAACTTTAACACTTCTGTGATTCAAAAGAATTCAAGGAGGTGAAAAGACAGCTTATAAAATGGGAGAAGATATTTGGAAACCACATATCTGATAAAGGTTTGACTTTTATTCTATATAAAGAGATCAAACACTGGACAATAAAAGAGCAAGCAATCCAATGAAAAAATGGGCATAAGATTTAAAAAGACAGTTCTCAAAATGCAAAATACAAATGGCCAAATGGACATGAAAAAAATGTTTCATATCACTAGCTATTAAGGAAATGCAAACCAAAATGACAATGAGATATCATCTCATACCAAATAGAATGTCAATTATTAAAAAAATCATAAGTGATGAAGAGGATGTGGAGAAATAGGAGCACTCATTCACTATTGGTGGGAATGTAAAATGGTACAAACAATGTGGAAGACAGATTGGCAGTTCCACAGGAAGGTAAATATAGAAGTTCCATATGATCCAGCTATTCCTCTACTAGGAATATATCCAGAAGAACTGAAAACTGTGATATGAACAGACATCTGTGCCATGATGTTCATAGTGGCATTATTCACAATTGCCAAAACATGGAAATAACCCTTGTCCATTAACCAATAAATGGATAAACAAAATGTGGTATATACATATGATGTAATGTTTTGCTGCAGTAAGAAGAAATGAAATTGAGACACATATGATAAAATGTATAAATCTTGAAAACATTATGCTAAATGAAGTAAGTCAGGCACAAATGAACAAATATTGCATGTTCTCATTAATATGAACTAAACATGAAGAATAAACACCAAAGTTAAAACCTAGAGTATAGGCTATTAGGAGATAAGCAGAGGGCTGAGAAGGATGACTGATGCTTAACGTAAGTAGAAGTTTTAATAAACTTGACTGTTAAAGTATGGAAATATATAGAGTTGATGATAACACATTATAGTGAGAAGCTGCTGGTTTATAAATGAGATTGTGGCTTAAAAATATAGTCTAGGGATATAAATGTCAATTGAAAGAAAGCTAGAGAATAATCTAGGGACTGAATAAAACAGTTAACCCAGTGGTGGATGTGAATAGTGGTTGATGGTACAGATGCAAGAGTGTTTTTCTATGAGCAAATGTACATCACTATTTCATGGCAGTGAGAATGTGGAGAAACAATGGGAAAATATAATTAGTGTAACCTATGCACTGTGGTTAACAGCAATACTGTAATATTCTTGCATAAATGCCAAAGATGTATTGTGTTAATAATAGGGGATATGCAAAAAGTGGGCCAAATGTATGCTCTGGACCTGGTAATAGTCTGGTGATATTATCTCATAATCTGTAACAACTGTTCCACAAGTGTGGTGTGTTGGTGAAGGGGTGTTGTATGGGAATTCTACACATTTGCATGATTGTTTTTTTAAATTCACAACTTCTTTAATTAAAATATGTTTAAAAATATTAATAATAGAGTGGGGTGGGGGTATATACTCCACTTGTAAAATATGGACTATAATTATTAGTATTGTTTTGACAATATTGTTTCATAATTTGTAACAAGTGTTTCACAATTTAAGGTGTTGGTGGTGGGGTGATATATGGGATCCCAGTATGATGTTATGTATGTTTGTTTTGTTAGTTCACAGTGTTTACTCTACACATTGTTTTTGTGTGTTTATGTAAGAATGATTTACTTCAACAATTTTTTTTTTTAAATCAATTGACCACAGATGACTTGGTCTATTTCTGAACTCTAAATTCAATTCTATTGGTCAATATGTCTATTTTCATGCCAGTATCATTCTATTTTAAACACGGTAGCTAAGTAATATGCTCTGTATTAGTCAGTCAAAGAGATGCTGATGCAAAATACCAGAAATAAGTTGGTTTTTTTAAAGGGTATTTATTTAGGGTAGAAACTTACAGTTGCCAGGCCAGAAATCATAAGTTACTTCCCTCACCAAAGTCTGTTGCCACCTGTTGGAACAAGATGGCTACTTATGTCTGCAAAGGTTCAGACTTCCTCTTCCTCTTAAGGCTCCATGGTCCCAGCTTCTTCCAACATCAGCTGTAGGCTGGGATAAGTCTTGTCTCCTCCCAGGGCTCATTTCTCTCAGAGCTCAGCTGCTCTGTTCTCTCCACAAAGCCAACTGTGAACTATTGGATGAAAAGCTCTCTTCCTGGGGCCTCTGCTGTATCTAATGGAGCCTTATCAAATCTGCTTCTCTGTGTTCTTATCCTGTGCACTTAATTCCCAGGGCTCCAGCTCAAACTCCCACTTTCTCTTCTGCCATATCATTTTCTGTGTGAGTCCCTGCCCACCAGAGGGGAAGGGACTCAATGTCATACTGATGTCACCCAATTGAAGCCCAAATCATAATTTAATCATGCCAAGAGGAACAGACCAGTTTACAAACATAATACAATATCTATTTTTGAAATTCATAAACAATATCAAGCTGCTAAATGCAATTAATGTCAGTATTTGAGAGTCTTCTAACTTTGTTCTTTTGTAAAATGTATTTGGCTATTCAGAGTCCTTATTTTTCAAAATAAATTCCATCATTGGCTTTTTCATTCCTACAAAGTGCACTGTTGGAAATTTGATTGACATTGAGTTAAATCTGTATACCAATTTGGTTAAAATTGACATCTTAACAATATTTAGCCTTCCAATCCATGAACATGGCATATCCTTCCATTTACTTTTACCTTCTTTGATTCATTTTAGGAATGTGTTGTAATATTCTGCATATACAACCTTCACATCCTTGGTTAAGTTTATTTCTCAATTTTTGAGTCTTTTAGCTGCTATTTTAAATGGATTTTGTCCATATTACCTCCTCAGATTGCTCATTACTAGAGTATAAAAACTAATGATTTTTACTATTAATCTTTTATCCCTGCACTGTACTGAACTCATTTATTACCATTAGTAACTTTGTTGTATATTTTTGGGACTTTCTAGATATTGTATCATATCTGCAAATAGCAAAAGTTTTATCCCTGCCTTTCTGATTAGACACCTCTTATTTCCTTCTCTTGTCTAATTGCTCTGGCTAGAACGTCTAGCATAATATTGAATAACAGTGGTGACAGACAGCACACTTATCTTGTTCCTAATCTCAGAAGGATAGCTTTCATCACTGACTACAGTCAACTGTGGGTTTTCCATGTGTGCCCTTTAACATGTTGGGAATATTTCCTTCTATTCCCATCTGAGTGTTTTTGTTAAGAAAGAATGATGGATTTTGTCACTTTTGCTGCATCAGTCAAGATGATACTGTGAGCTTTCTCCTTTGATTTATTAACGTGGCATATTATATTATTTGATTTCCTTGCATTGAAAATTTTTGCATATTTGGGATAAAACCCACTTGATCCTAGTGGATAATTATTTTAACGTGACTTTGGAATTTATTTGCAATTGTTTTGATGAGGATATTTGTGTCTAAATTCATTAGAGGAATTTTTGGAAATACTCTTTTCTCTTAGTATCTTTATCTGGTGTTGGTGTTATGGTGATGTTGCTTTCATAGATCGAGTATGGTAGTGCTCCTGCTTATGTAAAATTTTCATAGATTTTGAGCAGTAATGATATTAAATCTTCATTGAATGACTGGTAGAATTTGCCTGTGAAATCATCTGGTCATGGGTTGTTGTTTATTTTTATTTTTTGGAGATTTTGATGATGAATTCAATATCTTTACTTGTGATTTGATGTGTTGAGGGCTTTTATTTCATTCTAAGGTCTAGGTGTGCATTTCTAGGAATTTGAAAATTCCATTTAGTTGAATATTTGTTAGTGTATAGTTCCTAGTATCCTCTTAAGATCTTTTTATTTCTGTGTTTCATTAGTAAATCCACCCTCTCATTTCTTATTTTATTTATAAGCATCTTATCTCTCTTTGTCTGTCTAGCTAAGGGTTTGTCCATTTTGTGGATCTTCTAAGTGAACCAGCTATTGGTTTTGTTGATCCACTTTATTGATTTTTTTTCTCAATTTCATTTACTTGTGCTCTAATAATTTATTCTTTTTCCTTTGGCTTGCTTTTAGATTAGTTTACTGCTCTTTTTCTAGGTCCTCCAGGTGTTTAGTTAGGCATTTCATTTTAGCTCTTTCTTCTGTTTTTTTTAGAACTTTATTTTAAAAGAAGTTTAGATTACAGAAAAGTTACATTGAAAATATAGGGATTCCCATATACCCCATCCCTTCCCTCTCCCACATTTCCCCTTATTAATTACATCTTATATTAGTCTACTATATTTGTTACAATTGATCAACAAATATTAAAGCATTGCTATAATGGTTTACACTGCACCGTGCACTTTTATAGGTTTTGACAAACTGTATAATGGCCTGGGTTTATCATTGTAATAACCTGCAGAACAATCCCAATGCCCTATAGAAGCCCTATGGTACATATATTCTCCCCTTCCATCCTCTCAGAACGTCAGGTAACCACTATCTTTTTAACAATGTTACAAGTTCTTTCATTAATACAATTATAATAATTCTACTTTGGTCCATGATAGCATTTCCCAGTTGTGTTATTATTCAATTCCCAAACGTGTGCATTTGGGGATGGTGATGCCTGTTCTGCTTCAGATTGAGAGGGGGCTTAGATCTTATAGGTCAGATGGAAGGAATTGCTTTTCTTGCAGTGACAGATATTCTTTACTTTTGGGGATGAACATTGTCCATCATCATGATTTTGTATATATATATTTATTGTGTGGGTCTCCAATACACAATACAATACATATTATTTATATATATTTATTAATATATATTTATTTATTGTGTGGGTCTCCACCCACTATGATAACAGTCTATGATAAGATGAAAACATTCATATTTCATAGGAGCATTCCCTATTTTCACCCTTTTCCATACATTCCCCCACCACTGACACCCTGCACCAGTGAACTTCACCTGTAATGTTTGACAAATAACATTCCCATAATTTTTTTTAACCAGAGACCTCTACCTTCCAAGTGAAGTAAAAGGTGAAATATTTCTTCCTATTAAAATGTAAGTATTTAGGGCTAGAAATTTCACTCTCAACAATGATTTAGCTACATCCCAAAAATTCTGTTATGTTGTATTCTCATTTTTCTTTGCTTCAAGGTAGTTACTGATTTTTCTGACAATTTCATCTTTGACCCACTGATTGCTTAAGTGTATGTTGTTTAACATCCATATATTCATGCCTATTCCATTTCTCTATCCTTTATTGATTTCTATCTTCATTTCATTTTGTACATTGAAAGCACTTTGCATAATTTCCACCTTTTAAAATTCATTGTGACTTGTTCTATGACCTAGCATGAGGTCTATCCTGGAAAATGATCCATGAGCACCTGAGGAGAATGTATATCCTGTCACTTTTTTTTTTTTTTTTTTTTTTTTTTTTTTTTTTTTTTTTTTGCGTAATGTTCTGTATAAGCCCATTAGATCTAGTTCTTCTAACACATTATTCAAAATGTCTGTTTCCTTATTGAGCTTCTGTCGAGATGTTCTATCTAATGGTGATAATAGTGTTTTAAATTCGCACATTATGATTATAGAAGCACTTGTTTCTCCCCTTATTTTTGCCAGTTTTTACCTCAAGTATTTTGGGGCTTCCTTACAATGTGTATACATATTTATGATGGTTCCTTCTTGTCTTTGAGTACTGATAATATATAATAAGTATAATAGTATATAGTGTCCTTTTTTGTCTCTTACAAGAGTTTTGCACTTAAAGTTTGTTTTGTCTGATATTAATATAGCTACTCCTGTCCATTTTTGTTTACTGTTTTTGTGTAAAATAATTGCCTACCCTTTTACTTGAAACTTCTTTGTGTCCCTGAGTCAATGGTGAATTTCTTGTAGACAGAAAAGAGATGGGAATTATTTCCCTATACATTCTGTGAATCTGCATCTTTTGATTGGACAGTTTAATCCATTTTCATTGAATGTTATTATTGTAAAGTAGTATTAATTTAATCATTTTAAGACTTATATATGACATATTTTATTTTTATTTTTTATCTTTTTAATAACTCAGCAATTATTTAACCTCTTCTCCAACTCTCTCTCTCTCCTTTTGTTTTCCTTTTAATCTGCGGTAATCCCTTGAGCATTTTTTGAAAGACAGGCTTCTTGACAAATTTTCTCAATTTTGGTTTATCTGTGAATATTTTGAAATCTCACTCATTTTTGAATGAGTTTCGCTGGATACATAATTCTTGGCCTGCACCATTTTTCTTTCAGCACCTTAATTATGTCATACCATTGTTTTCTTGCCTCCATGTTGCCAGATGAGAAATAAGCACTTAATCTTACAGCACTTCTCTTATATATTATTGATCTCCTTTCTCTTGCTGCTTTCAGTATTCTGTATTGTCTTGCGCTTTTGACAATTTGATATGTGTCTCAGGTAACTCCACTAAGATTCTTTGTGCTTAGAGTGTGTGTATTTCCTGGACATTTATATCCATGTCCCTCATAAAAATTGGGGAAGTTTCAACCATTATTTCCTTAAAAACTCCTACTGCCCATTTTCCCCTCTGTTCTTCCTCTGCGATGCTTATTATGAATATATTTGTTCATATCATGTTGTGATTCAATTCTCTGAGTCCTTGGTTATTTTTTCCATTTTTTGGCTATCTTTTCTATTGTCTGGGCAATTTCAGCTGTCTTATCTTTGACATCACTAATTCTTTCCTCTGTCTTCTCAAATCTGCTGTCACATGATTCTGGTTCATTTTTAATTTCTTGCACGGCACCTGTTATCACCATGAGATCTCTTATCTTTTTATTTATGTTTAAAATTCCTTTGGAATTTTCATGCAGTATCTTATTGATATCCTTTAACTCTTCCTTCATTTCACTGATTTGATTAGGCCTAATTGTTTTGACATCCTTGATTAGTAGTAACATTTTGTGTATCTTTTACTGCATTTTAGTTTGTACATTGGACTGGGCCATTACTTCCTGTTTCTTAATACATCTTGTAATTTTTTTGTTGATGTTTAAGCATCTGTTTATCTTGGATCCACCTTTCTTCCATTTTAATGTAGGTTTTAGTGTCTACGAATTTCCCTATCATCACTGTATTTGATGCCTCTTATATGTTTTAAAATGTGTTCTTTTACATTCATTTATCTCAAAGTACTTACTGCTTTCTCTTCCAATTTCTTCTCTGATCCACTGATTGCTTAAGATTGCACTGACACACATGTGTTGTGTATTTTCCAGCCCTCCACATGCTATTGATTTCATGCTTCATTACATTATGATAAAGAAAGTGCTTCATATAATTTCCACATTTTTTTTTAGTTATGGAGACCTCTTTGGTGACCCAATATTTGTTCTATCATGTAGAATAGTCTGTGAACACTTGAGAAGAATTGGTGTCCTTCTGTTTGTGGTGCACTGTTCTGTAAAAGTCTTTTAAGTCTAGTTCTTTTATCAAATTGTTCAAGAACTTTAGTTCCTTACTGATCTTCTGTCTAGGTTTATCATTGTTGTTACCAGTATATTAATGTCTCCAAATACTATCAAAGAAATGTCTATCTACATTCAGTTTTGCCAGTGATTCTCTCAAATATTTTGGGGCATCCTTGTTATGTGCAATGATACTTATTATTGCTATTTTATCCTGAAGGATTGTCCCACTTGTTAATATATAATGTCCTTTGTTTCTAGTAACTGCTTTGCTTTTATTTTCTATTATATCTGATATTATTATAGCCAAGTGGCATTTTTTTTCTTTTTTTTTTTCTTTTGGTTATGGCATTCCTTTGATATCTTTTACCAGCCTTTTTCTTTCAACCTATTTGTATCTTGAGTTTAAGGAGAGTCTCTTGTACAGATAACTCATAGTTTATTTCATCCATTCAACTAGTGCAAATCTTTTAATTGGGGGTGAATAATCCATTAATAGTAAATTTTATTAGTATAAGGCAGTAATTACTTCAACCATTTTATCTTTTGGATTTATATATCATATTTTATTTTGCCACTCTTTTTACACTTTCAGTTGCTTTTCCTGATAAACTTAACTTCTGGACTTTCTTGCAAACCTTTCTTTCCTGTCTTTTCCATTCAGACTGTAGGACTCATTTTAAAATTTTTGTAGGTCAGATCTCTTATTAACAAAACCTTTCAGTTTCAATTTATCTGTAAATGTCTTAAATTTTCCCTCATTTTTAAATAAATAAATTTTATTGATACATATTAATAAAGGATAAATCCATCCAAAGTGTACAATCAATGTTATTCGGTGTAATCACATATTTTTGCATTTATCACTTCAGTCATTCTTAGAGCACTTTCATTAGTCCAATAACAATAATAAACAAAGAAACAAACAAAATATTCATCACTTCTCCATCTCTGTGCTTCCCCTGCCATACATAGCTGCTATTCTTTTACCTTCTCTCTAGTATATTAATATTTAGGTTTTATAAAAACAGTCTTATATATGCAATATCATCCATATTCAATTTTACATGAAGTTTTACTGTATTATACATTCTCATTTTACAGTTTTAAGCTTTCCTTCTAGTAATACACATGATCTTAGACTTTCCATTTCAACCACTGTCATAACAGTTTTGAAGGGCAATTTTGCCAGATATAGAATACTCACCTGGCAGTTTTTCTCATTCAGTATCTTAAATATATCACACTACAGCCTTCTTGCTTCCAAAGTTTCATTAGATTGGGTCATATCTTCCAGTTTCTTAGCATGGTTTGTAGTTTTTTGCTGGTTTCTAGGCATCTGTTTATCTTGATGGGCTTATTCAGTTAAGTAGCTTCTCTTTCTACTCTAGGACTTTATTTCCTTTTGTTTTGTATTAAGGGTACTCTTTGGCACCTGGTTCCGCTTATTCTATATCTTTGTATACCCCAAAAAATAAGAACTAGAAAAAGAAAGAAAGAAGAGAAAAAAAATTATAATAAAATTTAGAAAAGCAGCCATAAAAGAAGTGGGAAAAATATGTAATAAGTGAAATATCATAAAAATAAAAAGGTGTATGACTAAAAAGGTGGGTTAAAAAATGAGACAATAAAAAATTGAATAAAATAACAGACCAGAAATATGAGAACAGAAGAAAGAAAATGAAGACCAAGTAAGAGAAGGTGGAATGAAATAAAAACAATGTAAAAGGGACCAAAGAGAGAAAGAAAACAGGGAAAGAAACTAAGGAGAAAAAAAGGGGGGGAAAGAAGGACACCACCCCAGTCTTTTTTTCATGCAATATAAGCACCAGCCATCTCCTGCAGAGGTGGGGTATTAACCATGCCTTGCCTTTAGGAACTTTTGTGGGGAGAAGAGCTTTGAAGAGAGGAGGGGGATTTTTAGAAAGGGATAGGAAATGAGCCCTGGGAGGGAGGAAGGGAAGAGGAGGGGTGGTTGCATGTTACCTTCCCCTACCTCTCCCCAAATTGAAGGTGGAGCAGATACAAGGGAGGGAGTCAATTGCTGTTCAGCTTCAGAATAAAGGCACCATTCACTGGCTCAGTTAAAAAAAAAAAAAAAAGGAAACAAAGAAAAATGAAAAGAAAAAAAAAAAAAGGAAGAACAGGCTTCTCTCTCCAGCCATTAGTAATCTTCTCAGGCAGCCAGTGCTCACCAAATAATCATCCTACAGCCTGACCACCACAGGAAAGGTACCTAAATTTAGATAATAAAATACAGATTAAAAATAAAAGAAATAAAAAATATAAAATAACAAATCAAAAAACCTAAAAAACCAATTATATCTATAAGTTCCTTGTCACGAGGTACTGGCTGGGTGCCTGCCAGCTTGCTGGATCACTTTCTAGATCCCTTCTTTTCAGGACTGGTTCTTTTATGGTTCCATTTTCAACTTTTAAATTATATTTTTACTCTTCTTCTTTCTTTCCTTTTCCATGGCCTTAATATTTTTAGGAGGAAGTAAAAAGAGAAGCTCACCATCTGTATAAGCCCATCAAGAAAAACTGATGCTTAGACACCAGCAGAATATTTCAAGTGAATAAGAAACAAGAAGACATGACCCAGTGTAACAAACAAACTAAAGGGCAGGAGGATATGCAGATTGTGGAAGAACTATTTAAGGATGTACAAAATATATCATGAATGCACAATATCGTCATTATACTAAAAGCCATTGATTATACACTTTAGATAGATCATATGGTATGTGAATATATCTCAATAAATCTGCTTAATAAATAAATAATTGAGTAAAAATGAAGACACTGGGGAACACAGAGAAGAAATTGCAAACATACCTAAAAATTAACATCTGATGGTGATGAAATGCAAAATGCAAGAAATTAAAAATACGCTGGAAACACAAAACCACAGGTTTGAACAGGTAGAGGAAAGAATAAGTGATGTCAAATATAGAACATCTGAAATTGCACAGATAGTTGAAAAGGTAGATCAAAACAGAAAATTTTCATCAAAAACACAGGGAATTTAATTACAACATGAAAAGCACAACCATACACATTATAAACATCCCAGGGGAAGAAGAGAAGGGAAAGGGAAAGAAGGCAGAAGGAATGTTGGAGGAAATCCTGGCTGAAAATTTCCCAAGTTTTTGAAATATATTGATATACATGTCCAGGAACAACAGCAAACTCCAAACAGTATAAACCTTGGCAACCTTACCACAAGGCACAAACTTACAAACTTATCACATTGTCACACACTGAAAATAAATATCAAATTCTTAATGCAGCAAGAGAAAAGATATCCACCACATATAAGGAAGCTCAATAATATTCAGCACTAATTTCTGATTTGAAACCATGGAGGCAAGAAGGCAGTGAAATGACATAGGTAAGGTATGAAAAGAAAAGAAAAAAAACCTGCCAGCCATGCACACTGTATCCAAAAAAGCTGGCATTCAAAACTGAAGGAGAGTTCAAAATATTCACAGATAAAAAGAAATTGAGAGAATTTGTCAACAAGAGACCTGCACTTCAAGAAATACTATGTGGGTGCTGCAAGATGAAAGGGGAAAAAAAACAGTAGAGAGGTTGGAAGAGAGTGTGGAAAGGAAGATTATTAGTAATAATAACTAAAAAGATAAAATGATAAATAAAAAAACAGATGTCTTATAAAAACCTAAAGAAAAAATGGCTAATGTAAGTATTCCCTTGAGAGAAAAATCATTGAAATTTAATGGATTAAATTCTCCAATCAAACGACACAGATTGTAAGAATGGATAAAAAATATGACCTATTGATGTGCTGTCTACAAAAATGCAGACATGGAGTTTGCAAGTGAAAGTTTGGAAAATTATTTTGTTAGCAAAGAATGAGCAAAGAGGGTTGGAGGAGCTATATCAATATCAGACAGAATAGACATTAAATGAAAAATTATTGTAAGAGAGAAATAAGTACACTATATATTAATAAAAGGGGTTATCTAACAAGAAAGAAGAACAATGAAAAATATGTATGCACCTAACCATTGTGCCCTAAAATGCACGTGGGAAACAATGGAAAATCTAAGGGGAGAAAAGCCGATATAATAATAGTGGGGGATTTTAATGCACCATTATCACCATTAGAAAGAACATCTCAAAACAGGGTTAATAAAAAAATAGAAACCTTGAACAATACAGTAGAGGATCTAGACCAAATGGACATATATTGCTGTATTTCATTACACTGAAATACAGCAGGATGCACATTCTTCTCAAGTGTACATGGCACATTGTCAAGGATGGATGACATGCTAGCTCACAGAACAAGAGAGAGAGAGATTAGGGCTGAATGTGCCCAGAGATGGCCAACCATCTTGCTTCAATACACGGCAACACACTTTGGTGAGAAAAGCAACCTTGAGTTAGACTGTGTAGGGACTTGTAACTGTAAGCTTTTCTACCAAATAAATACCCTTTATAAAAATCAACAGATTTCTGGTACTTTGCATCAGCATCTCTTTGGCTGACTAATATAGAACTTGGTACCAGGAGACTTAGGTACAGACTAATGCAATTACCAAAAATGCTGGAGTGGTTTTTTAAATGGGTAAGTGATATTTTTGAAAATTTGTCAGATGCTTAATGTAAAATATCAAGACTACTTTGAAGTGACAATTTTTAGGAATATGTAGCTTAAAGTTATTTTTGAAAAGGCCTTAGAAGGAAATGATGAAACTATTATTGGAAACTAGAGGAAAGGTGTTCCATGTTTTAAAGTTGCAGAGAACTTAGAAAGATTGACTCTTGATTTCATATGGAAAGCAGAATTTTAAAATTACAAGTTTGGACATTGAGCCAAGGAGATTTACAAAGTAAATGTGGAAAATGCAGCCTACCTTCTACTTGCAGGTTATAGAAAAATGTTAGAGGAAAGAGATAAGATAATAAATGAATTTTTGGCACAATGAAACCAGAAACTGAAACCAGAAATTCCATGTCTTTGTAAATCAGGACCCCAGATGTTAGAGCTCCATTTGAGGAATTTGAACTTGTAACTTGTAAGTCAGAATTGAAAATGCAGTTATCTAGGAAAGACTTGTGGTAAGTCTTACTGTCTGATGGTTTGTATCCCTGCTTCTTGCAAGGTAAACTAACAAGCTTTTTATGATAACTGTATGAACAAAACCACTGTTAGCCTGGGCTAAAAGAGACAGAGAGGGAAAGAAGGAAGGGAAAAGAACTTTAAGGGGAAAATCATGGAAGCTGAGGTCTGGAATTAATACACTTCCTTGGGCCAAGAGAGGGACTCCAATCATGTGTACAGAGAGTGTGAGTTTGCCCAGGCATTTGAAGAGGGTAGATGCCCCAGCCCATTATTTAGGGAAAGTTTTGCCACCTTTGGGGAAAGTTGGGGAGAGTGAGTTCAACACTCCAGTGCTCTGAGTTGGGTAGACCTTTTCCTCATAGGGTTGGAAGGGTGAGGTTGAGACCCCATTGTTGAGAGGGATGGGCCTCTTCCCCGTAGACTAGAGAACACCAGATTGCCAACTCACTGTTCTGAGAGGGTTGGGCCTGTATGCAATTGATTAGGGAGAATGTTGCCACCTCTTCACTGTACTGAGAGGATTGAGACTCTACATCAGAGATGGGGTAAAGTCTAGCCATTCCCCCAAACATTCTTGGAGGGTGAGGTCTGGAGCTTAGTCGCTAACCAAATGTTTGATGTGGGTGGAACCAAGAAAATGACAATTGGTCAAGCCTATGGAAATTGTGGGCCCCCAAGAGGCCCCAAGGAGTAGAAGAAACCATCATCTTGAGAATGACTCTCAGACTTTGAAATCTAATGGAGTATGCCCTGCAGGTTTTCAGAACTTTTAGGGATGAGTGACTTATGTTTCTCAACCAAATTCTTCTTATGATAATACAAATGTTTATCCTATTTCTGTCGCTTTGATATTGGAAGGATATAAATTGTCTACTGCCAGAGGGGACTTTGCTCCAAGACAAATGGTATCTTTATAAACTGTTTGTGATGTGATTTTGTACTTAGCAATTATAACTTAAAGGATTTAAGGTGTTTTGGATATTGTAACATCTTTTAGCAATTCAGAGGGCAGAGTGTGGCAGTTTGAGAATATTTATGAATTCCAAAAAGAGAGATTATGTTTGTAAACTGGTCTGTTCTTCTGGGTGTGATACCTTTTGATTGTATTAGAATCAGCTGTGATGCCTTTGATTACATTATTTTAAGATTAGAGCTTTGATTTGACCACATCAATAGGTTGTAACAGTGGTTAAGTTCCCATCCCTTTGGTGGGCTCTATAAATGTACACTCCCTCAAGAATACTACAGAAGTCACCAGAATAAAGAGAACTCCACAGATGGAGCATGGGAGAGAACCTTGATCCTATGGCCATGGAAAGAGAGATGAACCATTTGCCTGATAGTTTGAAGTTGAACAGAACAGAGGAGCTGAGCTGAGGGAGCCCAGAAAGAAACAAACCCTATGCTAGCCTGTAGCTGAAAGGAAGGCTGAACCCTCACAAACATCAGCAACCATCTTGCTTCAACATGTGGAAACTGACTTTGGTGATAAAAGCAACCTTGAGTTAGACTCCTTAGGGCTTTATACCAGTAAACTTTTACCCCAAATAGATACCCTTTGTAAGAAACAACAGATTTCTGGCACCTCTTTGGCTGACTAATACATGGAGAGAATATTATGTAACTCATTCTTTGATGTAATCTCTATCCTAATACCAAAGTCACATAAAGACACTACAAGGAAAGAAAGCTATACAGCAGTCTCTCTAATGAACTTAGATGCAAAAATCCTCAAAAACCCTTGTCAACTGTATTCAACAACACATCAAATGATTTATATCTCATGAACATGAAGGTTTCATCCTTGGTCTGAAAGGATGGTTCAACTTAAGAAAATCAGCCAATGTAATACAGTACAGTAGCATCTGTATATCTTAATAATTAGCCATTTGAGGAGGAAATCAAGAAAAAAAATCCATTTACAATAGCAATTAAAACAATAAAATATCTAGGAAAACACTTAATTAAAGATGTAAAGGACTTGTACACAGAAAACTACGCAAATTTGTTAAAGGAAAGCAAAGAAGACACAGATAAATGGAAGAATATTACATGTTCATGGATTAGAAGACTGAAGAGCATTAAGATATCTGTCTTACCAAATTGATGTAAAAATTTAGTGCAATGGCAGTAAAAATTACATCAGCATTGTGTACTTAATTGGAAATCTCAATTATGAAATTTATTTGGAAAGGCATGTGGCCCTGGATAACCAGAAACATATTGTAAAAGAAAAACTAATTTCAAGAAATCATGCTATATGAATTTAAATCATAAAACTATCCTTCAGTGGTCAAAAGAGCATGGTATATGCACAAGGATAGATGTACTGACCAATGGAATGGAAATGGGAATTCTGATATAGATAAGTGTGTATAAGGTCAAGTGATATTTGACTAGGCCTCCAAGGCTACTCAACTTGGAAGGAAGGGCTTCTTCAACAAATGGTGCTGGGAGAACAGTATATCCATGTCCAAAAGAATGAGAGAGGTTCACTCACATACATTATAGAAAAATTAAGTCAATATGGAGCAAAGATCTAAATATGAGCCAAGATCATAATGCTCCTTGAAGGAAACATAGGGAAACATATTCAAAATCTTGTAGTAGGAAATGATTTTGCAAACTCTACCCAAAGCGTGAGCACTAAAAGAAAAAAATGGATAAATCAGACCTACTCAAAATTAAAAATGCTTATGCTTTAAAGGACTTTTTTCAGGAAAGTGAAGAGGCAGCCTACTCAAATGGAGAAAATATGTGGGTACCACTTATCCACTAAGGGCCTAATATACAGAATATATAAAGCATCCTCCATCTCAAAAACAAAAATACTAACAACCCATTTAAAAAATGGGCATGTGATTTGAAAAGACACATTTCCAAAAAGAAAAGCAAATGGATATAAAGCATATGAAAAGATGATCAGTGTCACTAGCTGTTAGGGAAATGCAAATCAAAATTACAATGTGATATCATCTTACCCTGATAATACTGGTAGATATTTAAATAAAAAAGAGGACTACAAGTATTGGAGAGGATGTGGAGGAATGCAAATCCTCATCCAATGCTAGTGGGAATGTAGAATTGTAAAGCCATTGTGAAAGACAGTTTGTCAGTTCCTCAGGAATTAACTATAGAAATGCCATATGATCCAGCAATCCCAATACTGGGTATATACTCAGAAGAATTAAAAGTAGAGACTGGAACAGATGTATGCACACCAATGTTCATAATGTCATTATTCGATATTCCAACAGTTTGAAGCTGCACAAGTGTCTATCAACAGATGAATGGATAAACAAAATTTTTTATATACATACAATGGTATGTTACTCAGCTGTAAGAAGGAATGAAGTATTGACACATGCGTCAACATAGATGAAGCTTGAAGACCTTATGTTGAGTGAAGTAAGCTAGTTACTAAAGGACAAATATTGCATCATCTCTGATATGATTTAAGCATATTGAGTAGACTCACAGAAATCAAGTCTGGAAGATAGATTTTCAAGAGACAAAAAGGAAGTAGAGTGTGTTAAACTGATGCTCAATATGGGCAAAACCCATGATAAGGTGGAAGGGGGTATCTTGGCAGTGGATGGGTTTGATTGTGGTGCAGGGATATGAGTGGGTCAATGGTGATGGAATGTGAAGGTAAGTAATGTGTGGGGGGTGGGTTGGACTATCCATCAATTGGAGGGAGGACTGGAGGAAATTACAGGTGAACTCTGGAGACTTGTAAGTCTGTGCTTAAAACTACATTCTGGGAATGTTCTTTTAGCAAATATGGCAGGTGAGGGATATTAGTGCAGCACATTGGGAATGGGGAGATATGTGGGAAAGTGCAGTCCTGGTGCATGCTTCTATGTACTATGAAAGCATTCAACTTTTCATAATGTGTTATCTCAGTGGGTGAACGCTATCACAATGAACAAGAAAATATTAAACTCTTATCCTGGGGAGTCCTACTATGTTCTCAAATAGAAGACAAAACTTTCTCCAGTACTTAGACATTGTATAATAAAAAACAGACCAGTATGTCAAGCTCTCAACATTAATTTCTGTAACTATGATCCTTATTCTTCAAAAATTGATACTCCTGGGTCTGTGATGCTTGCACAGATGTAGAGTGCTGTGAACTCTTGACGTGGTAATGGTGGGTATGACTACAGTGATGAAAGGAAATTAGGTGGCAGTGACAGGGCTGAGGCATACAAATGAAGGGCCCAGGTCCTCTGACTGTCGTGTGCCGGGCCATCCACAATGTGGTGATGATGGCCAGGTGGCTTGTTATACCATTGGTCTGGTCAAAGCATACCTGGCTAAGGGTAGCTATCAAAGCCTTTACTAGGCAATTGTAAAGCCTTTGAAATTCTTCTAAACTGATGCCTTACTGGAGCTTTTACATTGTATAATCAGAATTGTTCCATCTTCCATTGTCCTGAATTCTTTCTGGGTGATGTCAAGAATTTTGCTAATATGGGCAGCAACACAATACCGTCAAAGAGTTACAGAGTGACGACAGTGTAAGATATATTTCTAAAATATTAAAAAATAAAACAAAACAAAATAAAAAATCTAGTTTTATATGGACCTGGGATTTTATTTTTTTAAAGTGTTAAATAAAACATCCTGGCCAGTCTATATCAGCATGCTCTTTCAACCAGCAATTCCCATTAATTTTATGGCAATAGAAATGTATTTGGCATTTTAGATCCTCCTGTTTCCTTTCAGTATATGATAAATAAAGATTTGTAACATTAAATACTCAAAAGTTACAGTCTGAGTAATGAAGTCATAACAACTGAATGCCCAATTTGCAATAAGTCATGTTTCAGTCTGCAGTGTGTTTACCATTCTCTTTTTATACTTGACTGTATGCTGGAAATTATTTGCATTTTCAAAGCAGCAAACTTTGTTCTCCAGAATGCTCCGAAGTTATGACTGGGATCTCTCATCTCATAACAAGTGAATGAATTATAAATTGTATATGCCTGTTAAGTTCTTGGGTAGTGCCTTCAAGCAGAAAACAGCTAGTACCCTTTTGTTTGATCTCAATTGGGCACTAAAGAAATATGCTTGAATTTAATAAGTATGTGTGCATTGTAAAGACCCTACCTTATCTGTGGCTCAGCCTCAATCATATTTAAAAAAATGACAGTTCTCAGAAAGACAAAGATTGATGTCTTCTAAATGATGAGTACCTTTCACCGTGCCATTCTTAGAACACCTCTGAGTAATGTATTTGCCAAAAGCTAGTCTCTTTCATAAGACTGAAACCAATCCAGTCACATAGGAGTAGGGAATCTCTTATTGAAAGCACATGGACTTCAAAGTGAGTTGGGAGGTCATCCAAGAGATAACTTTAATGCACATTTCAGCAGGATCTCATAGACTCTAAAAGTGCATACTACCCCAAAGAGAGGGGCTACTGAGAGCACTGGAGACACTCAGGTCATATGAACAGGGCAGGTAGCTTCAGAGTTTGGTACCTTGCCAATGGGCCCTACTTTGGAGTTTGTGCTCCTGAGAGAGACAGATTTGGACTCAGTTATGGCTATACTACACATGGCTTATCTGTCCCTTCTATTTGAACCTATACTTGGTGCTGGAGTTGATAGGTATAAGTCCAAGAGACTTGAATCTTTGGTCTCTCCATGTGCTGGGCTCAAGGCCACAGCACAGTTGCAACACCTACTCTTCAGTTCATTGGACTCACCCAGGAAAAATATCAAGGAGGTGAGGATTGACAACCACCATATCAAGGAAATGAGAGAGCCTACAACTGCAAGCAAGAGAGTCCCACCCATAAGTTGTATGGGATCAAAGCCACCTCTCAATTAGAGGTGGAGTGGACATCACCATCCCAGAATCCTCAGGATTGGGGAATAAACCATGGAATAGGGTGGACTTACTGGTATTCTACTATTGACTTATTGTGATTCTAGCAATAGAAGAAATAACAACATTGATTTGGAGACAGTGGACACTGGGGGCTCTGGGGAAAGGGAGAAGAAAAAACAGGTATAATACAGGGGCTTTTTTCAGACTTGAGAATCATCCTGAATGACATTGCAATGAGAAATAAAGGCAATTATATATCTTCCTATGACCTGTAGAATTGTGAGGGAGTGATTGTAAACTGCCATGTGAACTATGGTCCATGCTCAGTGGCAATGCCCCAGGATGCATTTATCAATTGTAATGAATGTGCCATACTAATGAAAGATGTTGTTTATGTGGGAAGGTATGTAACATTTATGCAATCTAAGTATCCTAAATAAAATTAAAAATACATATTTAAAAAAAAAGAAAAAAGTAAGCACATGGAAATTGCTGCTTTAAATATGTCCAAGAAATATATTCAGGAATAATTTTATAGACCACTTTTTATTATTCTTATGTTTTTAAATCTTCATCCATCTCTTCTGGTTGGATACTTTAATTTTTATTCTATTTTAGTTTCCAGCAAATTTTAAGTTCTGAAGTTGTGAATTTTTTAAGCTAGACAATCATTAGCTATAATCAGTATCATTCATGCATGTACTAGCAGCCAAGGAATATTTTGGTCAAATGGATATTGTCTAATTAGTGTCATTAATGCCATATCTTCATACCATTGTATTGCTTAACTATTCTTTTTTCATATATATTTTAAAAGATGCTTAGATTACATAAGTGTTACACAAAATTTACAGGGATTCCCATGATCCCCACCTTCCATACTGCCCATAACATCTCACATAAACATCTTTCATTAGTGTGGCACATCACCTGCAATGGATATACACATCCTGGGGCTTTGCCACTAAGCATAGACCACAGTTCACATTGTAGACCACACTCTCTCCCATACAGTTCTGCATGGTATATGCTGATGTAAAATGGCCTATATCCATCACCACAACGTCACTCAGGACAACCCCCAAGTCCTGAAAAAGCCCCTGTATTACAACTGCCATGCCCCTCCCTGCCCCAAAAATGTCTAGTGGCCACTGGCTCCAACTCTCTGTTATAATTTCTTCCATTGCTTGAATGACAATATGTCTACAGCAGAATACCATTAAGTCCACTCTAGTCCATAGCTCTTGCCCCAATCCTGAGGGGACTGGAATAGTGATGTCCACTCCACCTCCAAGTGAGAGTGGGCTTATATCCCATGGATACAGTGGATGGGATTATCCTGCCTGCAGCTGCAGTCTCTCTCCATTCCCTGGGATGGCTGTTGTCCATCATCATCTCCTGGCCAGGTGACTTGGGTGAGTCCATTGAGCTGTAGAGTAGGAGTTGCAGCTCCACCAAGATTCCAGGCACAGCTGGCACACAGGCAGGCCAGAGGCTCCAGTCTCTGGAAGTACACCTACAAACTCCAGCTTCACATATAGGTTTGAATAGAAGGGTCTGATGGACCATGTGCAGGGAGGACTTATTTTAGTCCAACTCTGTCACTCTCAGGAGCACAGATTCCAAAGTAGAGCCCATTGATAAAGCATCAATCTCTGGGCCTATACCTCCTTATATAGGTCCTGGGAGTCTCCATAGCCCTCAGGAGTCCCTCTGTGTGGGGCGATATCCACTTTGGTGTTCTATGAGATCATACTGAGGTGTGCCTAAGTGTTACCTCTGGGATGACCTCCTGACTCTCTTTGAAGTCTCTTAGCCACATGAACTCATTTGTCTTTACATTTCCCCCCTTTTATTCAAGGTTTTTTTCCAGTCATGTTTCCAGTTGGCACTTGGTATTAATCCTTCTTTGCCAGGGAGGCTCATCCCCGGGAGTCATGTCCCACATTGGGGGGAAGGTAATGCAATCATATGTTGAGTTTGGCTTAGAGAGAAGCCACATTTGAGCAACAAGGAGGCTATCAGATGGCATCCTTAGGCACCCCATAGCAGTAGGCCAAGTTTCAATTACAAGAGCAAAGACTGATAAGGTTAGTCATCAATAATAAGAACCCAACAGTGGGCCATCCTCTTTTGCCAGACACTGCCCCTGCACTCAGGGAACTATTGCTGCTCCCCTGGAGAATGTGGCAGAGCTCTCCAGGCTGGGAATTCAGTATTCTGTTATTTATTGAGTGATTGTCTATCCACCTTGACCATGCCCCATCCTTCGATCATTTGAACAATTTTATATATCTTTCATGTATATTCAGATGAACTTACTCACATGAATCCCCCATCCCAGACATCCCCCACCAATGATCCTCTGCAGCCCCCATTGTAACCTTACTGTGATCTAAACCTTCCTTGAAGATGAAGCCCATGTAATAACCAAATACAATTAATAGGAAAATGAACTAATAATGATAAACTTAAATGCATGAGATAAAATACAAGGAAACTCAGAAAAAAAGAACTAAAAATAAAGTATAATTAACAGATTGGGACATTCAATAAAAGAAAATGGGAAAAAACAAAAGAATTTTTAAAAAATTATTATCTATTTATTTATTTTTTATTTTTTCTCCTTTTATCACTGCATTATCAGATGTCCAGTGTGTACCGTGACACCTTCCACCTCTCATTCCCCAGTGTCTCCCAAATTTTCATTTAGTTTTCAAAGAAGTTTTAGGTCACAACAAAATCACACACAGAATACTAGCAATTCCCATATACCCATATACCCCTTCCCCACCCCATATTAAAACCTTTTTTCGTTTTGTGGATGGTAGCATTGTTATAACTGTTATACAGATAGTGAAACATAGCTACTAAGCATTGTCAATGGTTTACAGTATATTTTTCAATTTAGATGGCACAGTTTAATAATTTTTGATATTTACCATGTCCTGTGTCTATTACTGTAAGGTAATGGAAAACATTTCCCATGACCACTAAATACCCCATTTGATCTTTCCTGTTCCTTCCTCCCCATCCTCCTGAGACATATGACACTCCCATGTCTAGAATCATGGGATGACAAGATTCATAGTTACATGCCCTGGGTATTCTAACCTTCCCTTCCTAATCTAGCCTACTGTCAACCCTGCACCACCAAACCCATTAATATCATTACCCACCTGTCCTATCCTTCAATATGCAACTATATTCTATCACTTTACCATACATTATGTCCATATGGGTGATGGCTCACAATCTACTATTCATTTAAAACCCTTCTAGGAAAGTTTGGATGAAAATGTAAAACCAAGCTTAGACATGTATTAGATATATTTTTAAGGAAGTACCAGTGATTGAATCCAGGACTTTATACTTGGGAAGCAGGTGCTTAATCACTGAGCTACATCCATTCCTCAATTAGAGTTGGTTTTTTCATTGTTTTGTTTGTTTTGCTTTGTAGGAGTTACAAGAGAACCAACCAAGGACCTGGTACATGGGAAGCAGGCACTCAATCCTTTGAGTCACATTCACACCTGTGCATTAGATTTTAAATACAGCGTGTTTTTGTGGAACCTTGTTTCAGGAATTTTGTGGGGAGGGTTATCTTTAAAACTTTAAATGTCTATATTACTCAGTAGCTATTATTTAAAAATATAATTACCAGATCAGAAGACTGTCACAATGGAAAAATATTTTAAATGTTTATTTCATAGAAACATGAAAGTTAAGGAAAAAAATGAGAAGAAAATATGCACCCCAAAATTTAATGCAGGCAGGAGTGTGATAAATTATTCTTGAATTGAACATTAAATTTGTACTTCTTAAATTCAGCATGCTTAACTTGAGTATGTTGAGATTAGAAC
Source organism: Cabassous unicinctus (assembly GCA_029593785.1). Taxonomy (NCBI): domain Eukaryota; kingdom Metazoa; phylum Chordata; class Mammalia; order Cingulata; family Chlamyphoridae; genus Cabassous; species Cabassous unicinctus. The sequence continues at coordinate 35,451 of JAQZBX010005691.1, forward strand.
CTGGTCATGAAATTGAAAGACAAAACATGTGGGTAAGTTAATTTGTCGTGCTTTTTCTCTCTTTGTAGTCCCTCAAAAGATAGTTCCCTTTTAAAATAGAATCAATTTGGGTTAAATCAGTCTTATTATTTTATTTGCTTAAAATTTTTTCAAATTGTATTTGCAATAGTGTAAAGGGAGGAATGAAAAATGCAAGATTATTAAGATGGGGTTTTATTCAGCTCTATTATAACCTGACACTATTTATGAAAAACAATCTATTGCAAACAGTGATATTGCATCAAATTGAACTTTGGCAATGAGAACACAGCAAACAACTCTCATTTCAAAAAGGGTCTCCACTTCATAGTGTATTTTTGTACAAGATTTAAATACTTGTGACAGTTAAGTAAAGCATTGAGGTTTTTGTGTCCTTCAGTAATCTCACTCAGTTCCTTTATCTCTAACATGAATTAATTTCTCCTTTGAAATGGTGGTGTTCTTTTATAAATTGAGAATCTCCAACCCCACCAAATGTCACATCTTCTCATAAAGTGCAAATGAGGGATGTGGTGTTTTGGTGGATGTTTTGTCAGACTTAGTTTCACTTCAGGGCATAGTCAAAGGCACCCTCTTCATGGTTACCTCATTTGATTGCATGTTTCAGATGCCCCCACATACTCACTGTAGGTGATTTTTTATGGCAAGGAAAAGTCTTTGAGGTATGGACTTTTGTAGTGGTTTGTAGATAGAAGCTATGAATCTGCATCTTGCTGTGTTCCTTTGCTAAGTTTGGGATACTTCGTTTAATGTCCCAACCACTATCAAAGGCATCAATGAGTGTTAGTCAAGGTACAAAGTACTATCTTCCCAGATGAAAAAGTTTCTCTGGATCAAACTTCCAAGAGGAAAAGTTTAGAAGATGTAGAGTTAGAGAGGCATATGAAGAGATCATGACCTCATTTTTCATTTGTTCTTGAGTTATTCATATATAATAAAAGTTTGGCAACCATGTGGCCCAACCGTCAAATTATTTTCAATTCTGAGTTTTGAGAAAACACCAAATTCAGTATATTCTGCTCCTTTGAAATCTGGGTAAAAACATATACAACCATATATATATATAGTCATTTTTGTATTTTTTCTATGTTGTGTAAACCAAAATTTTAATTTTATGGCTTTGATTCACTAAAATTATATAATTTAAACTTATTTTTGTATATTTAGAAGTAAAGAATCCAAAGACTATGCTTCAATTTCTGGGCATGCATTTGGAAACTATTTTTATATGATAATGTTGATGTAGTAATAAGTTGTATTCGTAAAATATTTATCAGAGTTGCATTTTAAAATAAACCTGTGTGTGTTCTGCCTGGATATGAAGAAAAAACTTCTTGGTAACCATAAGTTCTGAGGGAAGTGGCAAGGAAGAATAGGGGGAATATAGTATATTTTTAGGGACTTGGAATTGTTCTGCATGATTTTCCAGTGATGATTTATACATTTTGTCAAAACCTATAAGTTGTGTGGTGCAAAATGTAAACTACAATGCAAACCACTAACCGTATTTAGTAGCAGTGTTACAAAATTTGTTCATCAATTGTAACAAATGCACTCTTCTCATGTAAGATATAATTAATAGGGGAAAATGTGAGACATGGAGGGAGTGAGGTATATGGGATTCCCTTATATTTTTTATGTGACTTTTCTGTAACCAAAGTTTCTTGGGATATAAAGAGAAAAAAAAATAAGCCATTGGGTAATATTACAGAAGAAATTGTCAGTATACATAAAAGGTAGCAGATCTTAAGGTGATGAAAGTCACAAAGCATAAAAAGATTTTGGCTTTGATTTGGGGAGGTTTTGGGTTGCAGAAGGTTTGCAATTGTTGGCAGGGGAGAATAACTTGTGCAAGGGGTCATTGTTGGGGAGATGTGTGGGTAAGCATGCACCTGGGACATGCCTCTATGAAATAAGAATTTGTTCATATGTTCATGGGGTGTTGTCTTGGTTGGTGGAGACCCACACGATAAATGATGGAATATTGAATCCCCATCCTGGGGAGTCCTGCTACATTCTCTATTAGAGTGACAAGAATCTATAGAATCCATGGGCAGTGCTTAGCAAAGGAGGACAGAGTAATACTCCAAGTCCTTGATATTGAGGCTTGTACTTATGAACCTTGTTCCTGTGAAATTGCAACTAACCCTGGTATTATATATTGCCTAAGAGTTATCTCCTGAAAGCCTCCTTGTTGCTCAAATATGGCCTCTCTCTAAGCCAAACTCAGCATATAAACATGCTACCATACCCCCTGTGTGGCACATGACACACAGGGATAAGCCTCCTTGACACCAAGTGATTATTATCAAGTACAAACTAGCAATGCATTTGGAAAAAGACCTTGGCCAAAAGGGGGAAATATTAAATACAAATGAGTTTTTATGACTAAGAGATTTCAAAATCAGTTAGGAGGTCATTCCATAACATAAACTTATGCACATCTCATGAGACTCTCACTGACTGCCAAAGTAAACAGTGAATCAAGAACAGATACTCCTGAAGGCTCTAAAGACATCTAGATACTATAGGCAAGGCAGACAATCCCAGGAAATTGGCACCCCATCAATGGATCTTACCTTGGAATATATGATAACCTATTTCCCAAATCTATCAGAGTTAGACTCATTTAAATTTTCCTTCAATTGGTTTTTCTGTCCCTTTTAGTTGAACCTATAATGAGCACTATACCCATTAAATGCATGTCCTTAAAACTTAAATCATTAGGCTGTTTATATGCCAGTTGAGCCCTGAATCTCAGTTGAGTTATAAGCAACAACTACTCTCCAGTTCATCAGACTACTAATGGAACTACTAACAAAAGGAGGATGGACAATGCCCATCCCAAACACAGAGAGTATCTACAACAGCAAACAAGATAATTTCATCCATGTGCCCCATTTTATCTAAGCCCTCTCTCAATCAGAAACAGTGTAGGCAACCATAAGGGGAGAATGCAACTATAGACAAAAGTAAACTTATTATTATTCTAGTAATTGAAGAAATTTTAACATTGATAACAGTGTTAACCAGAGTTTCTGAGGGGAGGGAGAGAGAAGAACAGGTGTAACATGGGACATTTTTGGAGCACTGGACCTGTTCTGCATAATGTATTCAGGCCATTATACATTTTGTCAAAACTTTTTAAATTGTGTGGTACAAAATGCAAACCATAATGTAAACTCTAGGCCATGGGTAGTAGCAATGCTTCAAAATGTTTTCATCAATTGTAAAAATGTACCACATTAATAAAACTTGTTAATGGGGAATGTGTAGGAGGGAAAGTCATGGGGTATATGGGTAGAAAGTAGTTACAAAGTTTATAATAGAATAGGGCTTAAAATCCAGAATATATAAAAATGATTGCAATGTGACAAGAAAAAGAAAAAGAAAATAAGTGCAAATTCAGCAAACATAATGGGAAAATGGGCCAAAAGTTGCAAACAACTTAAGTGTCCTCCATCAAATGAAATTGGTAAACAAAATGTATTACATAGAAAAAAAAAAGGTAACATCATTTATCAATGGGAGTGAAAGCCTGAGAGATGCTGCAACTTAGAAGAAACTTGGAAGACAAAGAAGGACAAAGCTTTTATGTTGTCAACATTAGACATGTAAAAATAGCACACTCACAGATATAAGAAGCAGGTTAGAGGTTACTATGGTAACCTCGCTGGGGATGAGAGGCTATGTAAATTCTTAGATGAAGAGTATGAATAAATAAAATTAATAAAAGTCAAAGAAAGCATACTCCAATTTTTTTTTTAATTATAGAAGTTCAGATGACCATTACACCTATGGGGAAGGGGAAGATTTTAATCAAGAAGGGATAACCAATTTTGAGGCATGGCAATATTATTCCAATTTTTATATCGGTTGATGGTTCTTGGGGTGTTCTAATTTTATCAACTTGAAAATTATATGATTTTTTTTTGCTAAATAATAAATTATGAGATATCTTAAACTTTTAAACTAAAGACTGCTTTTAAAATCTAGGAAAAATACACAAATTTATATTGGATGAGAATGATTACAAAGTAGAAAAGTAATGAAATGCTGAAATTATCTAGTTAATAAATCTGATATATGTCATGCACAAAATAAATTAGAAAAAATAATTTGTATATAATAATAAAAGGTGTAAGTTTACAGTATCTTCCCTCTGTTTACAATAGTAATCTGCTCTTTTATATTGTCCACTTATTCATTAGAACTCTTAGCATATTATTCATAGTGATTTAAATTCCTGATCTGATAATGCTAATGTATCTGTCACATCAATACTGGTTCTGCTCTTTACTTTGTATCTGCACTCTGTGATTTTTGACTCTTAGAATATCTTTTACTTCTTTTGGAAAGCCAGATATGAGATATGTAATAAAAGGCAATGAAGTAAATAGGCCACTAGTGTTGTCAGTTTCCAGGCTCTTATGACAAATACCACAGTCTGTTGCAATAACAACAGAATTTATTGGCTGAAAGATTCAGAGGATAGAAGGCTTGGATACTCTCATGTTTGGTAGAAATCCCTGGATCCCATGACTTCCCATCACATGCCAAAGTCCTCTCTTTTCTCTTCCATGACATATTGACTTCTACCGTGTTCTCCAAAGCAGTTTTCACTACATGAAGCCCTATTCCTGTATAAGATGGGCCACAATTTAACTAAAAATAACATCTTGAAAAGGTCTTATTTACACACTCTTATTAATCTATTAACAGTGAGAATGTGTTTTGTTTGGTTTTGTTTTTGTCCATAGGGTACATAACTCCTTCTTCCACAGTCCAAGTTCTGGACCCCAGAAAGACATATTTTTCCAATGCATCACATCTCAAAATCATTAATTCATCAAATAAAAAACTATAACTCCAATGCCTAATCAAAGTAGTTACAGTTGTGCCTCATACTGGAAAATAATTTTTCTCTGTCTTATGACTAATGTAATGTAGAAGTTAAGTTATTTGCTTCCAAAATACAATAGTGATAGGCATAGGATAAACATTTATTTTTCAGAAGGAAGTAATTGGAAGGAAAAATGGGGTCAAATGTCACAACAAGCCTGAAACATGGCAACATAAACTCCATTAGTTTCCAAAATCTAAGAGTCATCTGTGAATCAGTGATTTGTTCTCTTGGTTTCATGGAGAAGCATCCACAAGTATTCCAAGCACTTGTGCAGTCATCTAGAAGATAAGAGTGTGTGTCCCAACCTCTGAAATCATCAGAATCATGGCTGCACTCAGCCTGAATGCAAGGGTATACGGCCCATCATACTGGAGCATTGGAGTTGTGCTATTCTCCCTAAGTATTGGGGTTCAAGTACAAACTATTCCTAATTCCAGGTGAAATGACCTATCCCCATCAAGCACAGGGGTTGACCGGTTGTTTACTCACAAATAGGTGAGTATGCCATTAAGAAGAGAGGTACTTTTGGTACAGTCTTCTTTATCAACGTTTTTGTCCATTAAGTCCTTTTGCTTTCTATTTATCCCTTCTCTGTCCCTTTCAGTCCAGGCTGGTAGTATGCTTCTGTATACACCAATTCCACAAAAAACAAACAAACAAACAAAAAACAAACTCGTCAGCTTGTCATTCATTTAAATGGGGTCCAAACATCAAATAAAATTACTTTCCACAACTCTTTCAATAACTGCATTTTAAGTCCTGTCTTCAACAGAAATCACTGGCTGGATCAATATTCAGATATTTTCTTTAATAAATTTTTATTTGCTTAAATTATCACATGTAACCCAGTTCTCTGGGAATCACTTCCTGAAAGCCCAATGAGATCCCGAATAGAGAAAGATCTGGTCTGACTCAAATTTTAATGATCCAAAAATTATTTTAAAATCTCCCTATAAAATACTCAAAGAGGAGTACTAACATTTAATATAATGGTTACATTTTCAACATATAAATAATTCAAAGGGATTGCCACAAAAGAATAGGACATTGTCAAAGTTTAAATTGAATGATACCCTTTTAGCAAACAAAAATTTTAAAAAAAAGGAAAACAGATGTATCAACTTTCAAATTAGAGCAGATAATAGTAATCATCATCATCATCATCATCTTACCAGTCAAAATAATATTAAGACTTACACATAAAGTATAGCAAAGTTCAATATCAATTTTAAACTGTAGAATTATGCATTTAAGAATTTTATATCATTGATAATATGCAAAGTGAAATATGTTTTAATTTTAAGGAAGTACAAAATATTAACACTGCAAGAAATTTAAGGAACCCTTTCATAAATTGTTAGATGAAAGAAAAGTACATGTAAAAGTTTTTTCCTTTCTGGACATTGGAATTTTCTTAGTTTCCTAGGACTTCTCTAACAAAAATGCAACAAATAGGGCTGATTAAAATTCTGTAAGTTTATCAGGTGGCTAGAAACACAGTTCCATACCCTAGGACTCAATATCAGTATGTTGGCAGAGTCATATATTTGCTGAGCAAAGCAGAAATATGGCAGTGGCCATTTGTGACACAACTCACTCTTTACCAACTGAATTTGTCTTATTGTCTGTTTTTATCTGTTTGTCCATATATATTGCCCTTATAAGAAAGCCAAGCATTTTGTCCACTCTTTCCATCTTTGTCTCATAATTATTAATGACATCTTCAAATATTCTATTTCTAAATAGGATGACATTCATGAGATTGTGGGATTGGATTTATATATTATGTAGGGACAAAATTCAATTCAAAACAAGTATACAACCTAGAATCATGTAAATATTATCACTCTGTAGTTAAACTTTGTAGTTAATTCCTCAGGAAAAATATTATGAAAGGCACAGTAAACTGAATGTCCCACATATTCCTGGTTAATAACAGACACAGTCAGAAGGAATAGTTGAGGAGGTGTCATCGCCGGCCGGCTTTTTTGCCCCGCCGGGTCCAGCAACCTGGGGGTTCATCAGCTCTGGGCATTTCTGAACTCCGCGAGCTGGGGGTCTGCAGGTCCGGTCATCACCGAGCCGCAGACGAGAAAATGGGGGAACAGACGCCGTTTGCTTTCGGTTGCCAAGGGACAGCGAGCAATGGAATAATGGAGACTATGCACACTCCAGAGACTGGGTCCAGTTCCAAGTCTGAGCTTATTAGGCAGGTCTCGGTATTTATGCTAAGCGGGGGTGGGGGAATGGGGAAGTGAGACTGGGCAGTTTTTAATTGGTAGGGACAGGCTTTATGCATATAAAAGGTCAGGAAGGTGAGGGAGGGGTGGAGCTGTGCCGTGGCAGGGAAGGGAAGGATGGAGCTGCACCGCGGTGGCCATCTTGTGGTGATGGGTGGGGAGCGAGAGGTCACAACAGGTGTCTGCAGCTGATTAGCTGCGGTAGTTAAGCGAGCGTCCATCCCTGGCTGGCTGCAGCATTTGGCGTTAAGATGGTGTCTACGCCCTGGATTTAATGGGAAGTGCGCTTGGAGCTCCCGTACGGCCCTCGCCCCCCACACATCTCCTCCAACATCTCCCCCTCTTCTATTATATAACAGAGGGGAGAAGTGGTAGGCATATTGGTTCTTTGACTGCGCCTGTTTTAGGTTGCCCTCTTCTGGGGGTCTTACCCATCATTGGCTGTCAGCCAGGTCTTTGTGGGGGGCCCCAATGGCTGCGCCTGTCTTATGTTGCCCCCCTCTGGGGGTCTTACCCATCTTTGGCTGCCGGCCAGGTCTTTGTTTACGAGTGGGTATTTTTAGCGGGACTTCCATGTATACTATGCGTACTTGCCCAGTGGTCGCAAGTTGGTTTGTCTCTTTCGGCTTGATGGTGGGGGTTGTTGAATGTAAGAGAAGGAGAGGGTTGGGGGGAGAAGGGGGGAGAGGAGGGTTTACAGTTCAGAGGTCCCACTCAGCCATGTCATTCGTTGGTGCTTCGGGGGCTGCTGTGGCAGCTGTTGGTACTGTGGATACTGAATTTGGCAGAAGGGTAGTAACGGTATGTTTTGAATTTGTTTTTGGATAAATTTGACAATGCAGGGAGCTATGAGGAGAAAAAACAAGGAAGGTTAAGAAGGGGGTGATAATGGGCACTAACCAGGCTGAAAGGGGAGAGCTGAACCAAGAAAACGGTGAGTGCTGTGTCCTGTATCTGTTAGCTAGCTCATTGCACAGATTGGACTTTGGCGGGATGTCCTGCCAGTCGGAGAAGGGGTTTGAGGGTCTCTCCTCATTCTCAAGATCCTGAGATCGTGGATGAACCCACAATTGAGTAGGATTACTTATTTAAAATAAAATTTTGAAGACAGAGAGTTGGACTAGAGGTACTAGTAATTGGTACCAGTAATTATTTACATACACTCGACTATGTTTAGCTCCAAGAATATGCTCCCATTTTCGGGCTCAATTTAAGTTTATCTGGCTCCTTGTTTTTGCCTTTATTTTCCCCTTATTTTTAATTGTAACAGCATGATGTGTGTAGTAGCAGAGTGCTGGTGCATTAATTGGTTAAATTGTCACGATCTTTTGCAGACTAAACAATATAGAAAACCCAATATTAATATAATTATGCATATGAACATAAGAGATCTTGATAAACCATGTAACCATTGTGTAGGATGCAACTGTTTTAACCCATTTATTAATGCTTTTAAAATATTTTTATCAGTCATAACTTGCAATTGGTTTTCAAATGTTTCATGTATCTTTTGTTGCAAGCATAAAATTTCCTTAGTTAAATTATTATGATTTAGAAGATGTTTTTTTACCGAGTCCCAAGGAAACTCAGTTGTATTGTAAAGCACAGGAGTAATACAATAAGATGTTTGATTTTAATCACATTTCATTTTCATTTGTAACTTTATAGCTTGAATTTGATTTCCTAACAAAATAACAGTTTGTCTTAAATCCACTAATTTTTTATGTATCTCTGAATCTATTTATTTTTGACTTTCTCATAACTGTTCTGAATTTCATTGCTATGTTCGCATGAAGTCAGCAGTTTGAACTCCTGGTTGAAGGGCTATTCCTGCAGTAGCTGCTGCTGCTGTTACGGCTATAATACCCATAATTACAGCTATTAGTATTCTGACAAATTTTTTTGCCCTTTTTAACAATCTTTTGGAGATAGAAGTCAATATCTCCATAACTGGGGTTTTCTGCCATTCCCAATTCATCTTTACTGGCAGCCACACTCTAATTCTTGCTCTTAAAATGTAAAGACTAGAGGTATTTGGGAAACTAATAGAATTGTTAATACAAGTATATAAAGAGCATTTGTTTAAACATTCTATAGCCCCATTACTATTGTTCTAAATAATATTACCCAATAACAGAACATAAGGAAGATGTACACAAGCTTTAACTCATTTAGTATTATTATGAGTAAGGGTAAAAGTATAATTAGTACTTATATTAGAAATGTGACCCCACCAAGAACTAACAGTGTGGAAGGCGGCTGAGGGGGATGACCCACCCTGAAAGGGTGAGGTGGCATAAAGCCTCCCCCATGCCAAATAATGGAATTATTTGCATGTATACTTATGCTTTAGTTCTCCTTACACCATTTCAAATTAAATGGCTGGCCCTTTCCACGAGTAGAGCCTACAGGGCTCCAATTATTGACAATTTCATAGAAATTATTAATTAATACTCGTGGTTCTGAGCTATGACACACAGTTCATGGAAATACAGGACTGTTAGCGTACACATAAGGAATCTGGCACATGGAAATTTCTGCAGGAATTGGAATTTTATTCTGAGAAATATTGCCTATAAATCCTTGTGCGGCAAGTGCATATTTGGAATGGTGATTACGGGTACCATTTTTTCAAACACTTAACCATAATTGATAATGGATTTTTAAACAAAGATCTTCCTCTCCAAAACATATGGGCATGCCTCTCACTCCTGTAGAGTAATTATTAATCAATTTTCCTTCCTCCTCAGGCTTTTAGAGGAAGGTGAGACTCAATAGCCCAGGAAAATGAAAAGACTAATATAAACAGGGTAGGATTTGTTCCCCCAAGTTAACAATTATAAAAGAGATGAATTAGTAATATAAGCCCAATATGTATAATTATGTGAAGGTGTACTACTTACTGCTGTGGTTGTCAAGGTAAGCATAGCAAAGAATAACTGTATTTAGTGTGACATTTTGCCTTTTAGAAGTTTTCATCTTTTCTGTTTTTTGTGTTAGCTTCTTCGGCTTGTTCATGTCTAGGTTTCAGATGTCTGGACGGGACCCAAAGCTGGTCTCCTTTATCTATAATGATAAGAGCAAAACCTCGACCCTATATTTTACTTAAATTTTACCTTCTCCCATTGATTATTATTTTTATTCTTTCACTAAACTAGTTGTCTAATATACTGATATATTTGGCTTATTGTTGGCTAGAGTATTTGATAGATATAAAATAAATGTTAATATATATATTTAGTTTAGTAAGCTTATACTGACAATTAGGGTGAGAAACATAAATAACATAACTAATTATGAATGACAGATAAATAGAGAAGTTTCATATATATACTTACCAATATTTAGCTTTTAGGTGGGCATGATCTTTTGTAGATTATGCAATATAGAAAACACAATATTAATACAATTATGCCTATGAACATAACAAAGGGGAGGCTGGCTGCTGACAGGTTTTCCTGTTATGAAATTACTTTTCTTCTTATTATTAAGTTGGTTTTCTGATTAATAATGATTTTTTTGTAATTAGCCATTTAAATATTTTTATTTAAACAGTGCTTCCTTAAACTCTCCATAACTATTTTTAATCACATAAACTATAGTCATTTTATTTTAAGACAAATTTTACCTTCATAGAACACATTCTCTTAAACAAATTTACCAAATTTTAGTAGAGCTCTTTTAAGAATTTTCATTTATCAATTTAATATTACTATTCAGAGGTATCAAAATATACTCTGACACTGAACAAACAGACAAACACAAAAAGAGTTATGACACACCAACAGAAACATAAAGCTTACTAATTTGACCCATAATTTTCACTTTTTTGGTATGGCTGTGTTCAAGCCCTTCATTATTTTATATAGTTTTTTTGGGGGGCATGGGTGTTTCAGAGGGAAGGGGGCCTCCTGCGAAGGGAGAGTTTACTTTGTAGGGTGTATCTAACAGGTTGTGGAGGGGGTACTTGTCCCTTGAAGGGCTATGTGCGGTATTTGAATGGAGCGGAGATAAGGGAGGGTAGAGGGGGGCCGTAGCCATATAGAAAGGGGGGGGTCAAGGTGTTAGGAGTTTGGTTAAATGCACAAGGGGTTGTGTTTTTGAGTTTAATTTTTTTTTCAGGTCAGGGGGAATAGGCGCTTGGTCCTTGGGCGGGGCACCTGTTAAGCAGGCATAAATGGCGAGCAAGGCGGGGATGAGGTCAAGGGGGAAGTTCTTGCCTTCATGGACTTTTGCTGAGCGGACACGCTTTAAGAGCTTGTCCGCTCTTAAGAGCTTGGTCCATGTTTGAGGGTTCCACAGGGAGGCCATGGTTAACCAAGGGTTGAATCTGACCACCAAGTTCCAGTATTGATTGAGCTCTTTTGTGAAATCATAATGCACCTGCTAGCCAGGAGCACATGGAGGATTTGGGCCTGAGGGGTCCGCGTGGATGAAGGAAGGTTATCCAAGGAGAGGATAAGGGGTTGGGGTTATTCACCTGAGAGGTGCGCACGGCGCGATTACCCTTGGCCCCGTCTCCTCCGAGCGGGCCCCACGTTGGGCCCCAGCTGTCGTCGCTGGCCGGCTTTTTCGCCCAGCCGAGTCCAGTGACCTGGGGGCTCTTCAGCTCCGGGCGTTTCCGAATGCTGCGAGCCAGGGATCTGTGGGCCCAGTCGTCACCGAGCCAAAGACGAAAGCAGACGAGAAAAGGGGGAAACAGACGCCCTTTGCTCTCGGTTGCCGAGGGACGTGAGCAACGGAATAACGGAGACTATGCACACTCCAGAGACTGGGTCCAGTTCCAAGTCTGAGTTTATTAGGCAGGTCTCGGTATTTATGCTAAGCGGGGGTGGGGGAATGGGGAAGTGAGACAGGGCAGTTTTTAATTAGTAGGGACAGGCTTTATGCCTATAAAAGGTCAGTAAGGTGAGGGAGGGGTGGAGCTGCACAGCGGCGGCCATCTTGTGGTGATAGGCGGGGAGCAAGAGGCCACAACAAGTGTCAGCAGCTGATTAGCTGCAGTAGTTAAGAGAGCGTCTGTCCCTGGCTGGCTGGGGCATTTGGCATTAAGACAGTGTCTATGCCCTAGTTTTAACGGGCAGTGCGCTTGGAGCTCCCGTACCGCCCTCGCCCCCCTGCCCCCGCCACATCTCCTCCAACAAGGAGGTTGTTGAATGCTTGGAAACCTCTCCTGGGTTAAGACTAAGGCTCATCTCATCTGACAGTTTCATGGTTAGATGTAGGCCCATTTTTGTGAATATAAAGATACTTAATCAAAAATTTATATTTGTATTTGACAACTGCTAATTTTATTTTACTTTTTAGTGGTAAGGTTTTCCTTTATCTCAAAAGAAGTTTTAGATTACATAAAATTTACTTCAACTATATAGGGGATTCCTATATATCCCACACCCACTCACATTTCCCCTCATTAATAACATCTTTTATTAGTATAATACATTTGTTTTAATTAATGAAAAAATATTGAAGCTTTGCTACTAGCCATAGACTATAGTTTACATTATTGTTTACACTTTGCACTGCAAAATTTTATAAGTTTTGACAAAATGTGTAATGGCCTGTATCCTTCATTGCAGTATCTTGCAGAACAATTCCAATGTCTTCAAAATGCCCCATGTTACACCTAGTCTTCCCTCTCCGTCCTCTCAGAACCTCTGGTGACCACTCTTTATATCAATGCTATAAACTCTTTCATTACCAGAATAAATTAAGACTGTTTTGGTCCGTAGTTGAATTTCTTATGTTAGTTCATGCCTCATTCTTAAGGATTTGGGGATGGCAATGCCCAATCTGCTTCTGATTGAGAGAGGGCTTTACCACTAGCTATGGCCCATAACATAGAGTTGGTGTATTTTATCCATACACTCCTCTAATTAAAACTATGTGTTATTATTGTACATTTGTTATAGTTCAAAAGAGACTACTCTCAAATTTCTACTGTTTACCAAAGTCCATCTTCTACCATATGGTTCATTGTATTATACAATCCCATGCTTTATTCATTATATCCAAAGTGTACACTTAGTGGCTCTCACTTAATCACAGTTGTGCAGTCATTGCCACCGTAAAACTTTGAATGTTTTTGACTATGATTTTTGTATAATTGTTCTTGTGAAGCATTCCTGTCTAATAAATTAATCTTTTAAAAAAATAAAAGGCAACTTTTATTTTTATATTATTTTTTATTTTTTGTTTGTTTAAAAATAAGTAATGGATTTTTAAACACAGTATTTCATACCATAAGCCTTATTAAAACTTGAATTGTAAGTAAAATATAGTAGAAAAAGAATAACTACTTCCAAGATATTATATAATTCTAAAACAAATAATGTAGAGAGATGAGACGTAAAATAAAATTCAAAATTGAAAGTAGCATAAATTCAAATATCAAACAGATGATACTAAATTATGAGAGATAAGGGATTGGTGATTTATTCACAATAAGTGAAAATTTATCAGTAAAATGTATATGCAAATATGAAGATATGAAATTATACATGGCAAAAAGTCATTATGAAAGAGTATCAATGAAGAAAGTTGCATGGCATACATGCAGTTTCAATGGTATTTATTTAAATTACTTTATATTTGTTACAGTTCTAAAAAGTTTGTTTTTCACTTATAAAATTAATTTTAAAAATTATTGGGGTAAAACTCTTTACCTTAAATTATGTTTTGAACTGGATTTCATGTAAATAGTCTTATACAAACATACATATTTACACATGAATCTATTTTGCTATATCAAATGACCACAAATCATAAATTAAACTGGGAAACATATATCAAGAAAAAAATAATAGTATCCTTGGACACATTACTTACATTTGGCATAATTATTAGAAAAAAATTTCATGATATACATAAATACATCTTAATCATTTATATATATATGTATTATGTATATAAAAATCAGAAAAGACATAAAATGAATAAATATTAACTTAAATGTAGATTACCATATTTAATAGACTAAATTGTTGTAACTAATTTGGTAAATAGTATTAAGTAGTATACTATGGGTGTTTCTAACAATTAGTTAATATCACTTCCAAAATCAAGTGTTCAGAACAGAAGTATAATTTGATTTTGTGGACACCACTAGAATATATATTCAGAATCAAATTTCACCTTAGTATTTGCAAAACTTAAATTTGAGCAATTATTACTGATGTTTATTTTTTAATGCTGTTACAATATTATACTGTTATTTAGGGAGAATAAATATAAAATTTCTTCATGGACTCAATATTTCTGAAGATGGGCATATTTCTTCTTGTCTAAAATTAAAACACATTTGTGCTACCTGTTGTTTGCCAGCTCCTGCAAATATTGTTTGTCTTCTGACATAAACAATTTTGCCTATTAGTTCTGAAAAGCTCAAATAATGCTCAACAGAAAGGGGTGACCTGATTAGTCATAATTTTACCAAGAGCATGTTTAAAGAATTTGCCCATGAGTTGACTCCAGAGAAGTAGTAATTTCATTGTTGTATCCTGTCTATCTCTGTTTTAATAACACCCTTCAGTATATGAAGTCCATCTTCTCAAATCTCATTCTCAATAAATATCAATATGTTAAAGAGACTTACCTCCCCAGAACTTTTCTCAGAGCTCCAGCCAGATCTTTGATTCAAAGATTGTAGACAATGGGGTTGACCATGGTAGTGAGGATGGTATAAAAGACAGATACTACTTTATCCTGCTCAGCAGTATGATAAGATTTCAGTATAATATATGTGATGATGGCTTTTCCATAGAAGAGAGTCACCACAATCATATGGGAAAAACAGGTTGCCAAAGCTTTTCTCATCCCTAAATTTGAACTTAATCTCAAAACCGTAGATATTACCTGCTCATATAAGGCCATATGGCAAATAATGGAATGAGGATGAACAAGAAACCACTAATAAAAATTGCATTGTCCTAAAGAGATGTATCAGCACAGACAAGTTTCAGGGGAGCTGGAATCTCACAAAAGAAATGTTCAATGTATCTGGAGGCACAGTAAGGAAGACTGAGTATATATGTGACATGGAACAAAGCATTGAGTAGTGCACCCAGCCAAGTGCCAGCCACCATGAAGACACAGATTGTAGGGTGCATAAGAACTGAATATCGGAGAGGGTGGCATATGGCCATATAGCAGTCATAAGCCATAACTGCCAAGAGAACGCATTCTGATGAAGAAAGGATATTGAAGAGGAAGAGCTGAATTCCACAATTGATAAAAGAAATGGTATTTACCAGTCAGGAAATCAGTAGTTAACTTAGGAATAATATTGGAACTATATAAGAGGTCCATGATGGAAGCCTGACTGAACAGAAAGTACATAGGTGTATGGAGTCGAGAGTCCATCCAAATGAGAATAATCATCATAATATTGCCAATAATGGCCACAAGAAACACTATGAAGATGAGAGAGAAGATGAGATTGGGAAATTGAATGTTTTGAAATAGCCCTATGAGAATGAAGTCAGTTTCAGTGGTCTGATTGCTCCATTTGCCCATTCTCTTCTTCCCAATTCATTATCCTAGAAAGACCAGACAAAAATCTTTAATTTTGTGCCCCCTATATTATAATGTGCCAACTTCATTCTCTTCCTTAGTTTTGCAATGATATATATTAATCTCTACAAAACAATTGCTGTTTTTATTGCTTCCATTTCACTTCATGTTGATTTAAAATACTTTCACCAAAAATTATCTAAACACTACCCACTCTGTAATTTAAGGAAATATATTTAGACACCTTGAAATTTGGAAAAGGTTATTAGGCAAAATTTGTTTTAAAAAAGCATTTATACATATAATCTCTCCATCTATCTCTCTGAATCTTCCTCTCTATCACTGTCTGTTCATTTACCTATTAAATCTATATCTATGTCTTTGACCTTTTCTATGTCTCTGTCCATGTCTATATCTTTGCCTGACTTTATGTCTAAGAATACAAATACATCTATATTTATATATATTTCTATTTTTATTTATATTTCTAATTTTATTTCTGATTATGTTTCTGTTAATGCAGCTTCAAGTGATTACTTTCCTTCTTTCTAAAGGTAACTTTTATTTTCAGAGAGTTTAATTTATTTTTCATATTTTAATAGCAGGTAAAAAGCAACACCATAATTGCATAAAAATGTTTCCAGTTTCCCTATTTCTTCGCATCGACATATTGGATCATTAGTTATCTTAAAGAGAAATCATGTTTAAGTGCTCTTTATTTTGAAATTAATATGGGTAAGTT
This sequence comes from Cabassous unicinctus, assembly GCA_029593785.1. Classification (NCBI taxonomy): domain Eukaryota; kingdom Metazoa; phylum Chordata; class Mammalia; order Cingulata; family Chlamyphoridae; genus Cabassous; species Cabassous unicinctus. Next base: position 51,889 of record JAQZBX010005691.1, read on the forward strand.
TGCTTTTTTTCTGTAATTTGATAGCTGAGAACCTAACATCATCCAAAGACCAGAAGAAGCCTAATATCAACCTCAATTCCCACTGCATGGAATTCAGTCATTTGACTCTACATAATTGAAAGATTGCTGATGATATGAGAAATTAAAAAACAATGGAAACAAACCAACAAGTAAAAGTGCTATTAGTGATACAGTTTGGCCAGAGGAATTATTTCACATCTCTGCTTCATCTGGTTGAGCTCTGTGTTAAGGAAAAAAATGTGCCAAGTCTAATTTGGCAATAAACTTATCTGAAGGGAGTAAATGGAGAAAACCTCAATTGACTCAAATTCTTTTTGAGGAAGTAAAAATGATGTGAGTAGATTGGCTAAATTTGTAAAAGTTCAGGCATTACATTGCTTAAGATTTTCCTCAAAATTTGGGTCATATTAAACATACCTATAACAACATCAAAATATAAATTTTACTAAACAATGAAGACAATCAGCATCTTTCCCAGAAATGTGTATTCAGAGTCAATCATTGCCACTGTCTATTGACTTGATTCTTAGGGTTGGAAGCATGCCCATATATTATGATGCACTTTTTAATATGTTACATATAAGTCCACGTAATTGACATTGACCCATTAGCAAGTATGACATTTTGGTTACAAAAATACTGCATTGCATTACTTGTTTTTATTTTAAGGGATACTAGCTTATCCTATATATTAGTTACCAATTCTCTAATAAATATTGAAATAATTACAAAACAACTGAATATCAGAAAGTAGCTCAAAATCTTGTCAAATTTTTACTTTGGCTTAAAGTCAGGAAGACTTTCACTGCTAAACATATATGAGTTCTGAATTGTATTTCAATAAAGTGATATTTTATTTCCAAACTGGATTTCATAAATTCAATTTAAAGGACTCTGAAATAATCAGAATTAAATCATAAAATAGCAATTTTAAGTTAACCATATCATCATGTGTACATCAGAGTTTTTCAGTAGAATGCTTGCAAATTCAGTACTTATATAATCTAGTGAAGCTTTTTATTTTCCCCAAAGAAATCAATTCAATTAAAGAAAAAAACATCTGTGACTAAGGATTCATTTGGAATTTGTTCTCATACTGTCTTTACTATTAGTGTTTGTGAACTGCATGCCTTTGGTTTTAAAATAATGTAGGGAGAGAATAAAAATTGTTCAATAAGAATATCAGAAGAGCAGATACACAAAGCAATTGGATTCCTGACAGTGTATTAATTTCATTGTCTCTAAATATAATTTCATATTTAATATGAAAATATGGAAAAATAACGAAGTTTATCATTGTAAATCATATATCATCCTGAAAAATACAGACATAAATCAGGTAAGATATGAGAAATACATGATAGTTAATTATTCGCTAATTATTGAAAGTCTCTCATTATATTCTTAATCATCTATTAAGATGTTCCCTGCCTTCAAAATGATTATCAGAACCATAAAGAGACTTTTGTCAGTCCATAAGAACTTGGAATTTGGATTACTTCTAATGGCCTATTTTCCATTCATTAACATCAAATAGCTTAATCATAAATATCTAGATTGTCAAGCTTTTAGGAAAAGAAAATTTAGTTTTTGTCATATCACACCAAAATGCAAATCAAAATTCATGGATGTAAATATAATAACACACTGTGGTTTCAATTTTAATACAAAATATTAACTTACCTGGTTCAATTGATATTCACAAATGATGTTTTAAACACTGCTCCATAAATTGGTGAAAAGATTATTTAGCCTATCAATATAGTAATATGTAATTTCACTTTTTAAAAATTTATAACAAACTATCTTTTAATTAGAAGAGTCATTTCATTTCTTTGAAATAACTAATAGGTTCTTAGAATATGAGGGACTCAAAGGCCATTTCTTGTTTATACCAGCTAGTTAAGTCATACATTGTTAAGTTATATGCAGGATAAATCTAAAAAATATTCATTCACTTATGTTAATCACTCCTGGGGCTGAATTATCTTTTTTATATACTTTTTGCACATGTAAATATATCAAATTTATATGCAATTTTAAAAATTTAATAAAGACAAAGTTCTTGCATTTAAAGCTTTTGGGAATTATTTCTAATTTTCATCCAAAGAGGCATATAAATAAATAAATAAATAATTTCTTTAACTGTCCCTTTTGAAAGGTATTCATTGGCTAAGTATTAACAATATATTTTTTGTAATTATAATATTTTTGAGACAATGTTCTTCTCTTGTTATTGAAAAACTTCTGAAGGATGATGTATGGCCTTAAACACAAGCAGAAAATAGAAAAACCTGTATTTAAGAGCAGCTCAACTTCACTTATATTTATACTGAATCAGAGATTTTAATTCATTATTATCTAACATTACTTAACTCTGTTGCAAAATCAAGGCTGAAAAATGCTGAATGAACTAACTACTCACATAAGAAAAACAATATAATCATACCCAATATTCAATTGACTTTGGGGGGATTAAATCTAAATTCTATGTTCTTTTCAGAAATCATATATATAGATAACTTACTTTTTGTATTTTTCTCAAAACATCACCAGAAATCGATTTATGTAAAAAGAAGTGTTGCACGGAAAAGTATCTAGAAAGGTTTATCCTCCTTTGCTGTCAGGGCCATATATTACTAATTAAGAAGATAAAATACTCTACTATAGTTATATGGGGCAATTTATTATTTTACCTGTTCCATCCTTAGAAAACATTCACTTGTCTGCCAGTCTGTTCCCTTGGGTAGGCCCAGCACAATTATTCAATTGTCCTTCAAGTGGACAAATTAAGAAAGTCTGTTTTCTTGGCAAAAGGGAAAAAAAAATATCAATCAGTTCCATTAGCATTCACATACCATCCCCAGCTAACTCCATCTAAGAAATGGAAAACGACAGTGGTGAAATACCAATGCGTAATTTATCAGCAGCTGCTTGGATTATGGGTGAATGCATTTCCTCCTGGCTTCACCAATTATTAGTGATTTTAAATATGCTACTTAACTCTTCTTTCCTCTGGTACTTCATTTACGATATGGTTATGAAAAGAGCATGTCTGTTATATGGTTTGGTGAATATAAATAAATTTAATACAAATCTCATTATATATTGCCAGGTGTTGAGATATGTGATGAATTAAAAAAAGATGACCTGTTTTTTATTTTTATGAATTGGTATAATTAGAAGTATGAATTGATCCATAATGTGTGATATTTTTTCTGAAGGTACATTTAAATACATAAATATATAACTTGAATAATGAGAAATGTTTTTTATTTATTGAATTATATGCATGATACAATAATTTATTGTTCATCAGATCTTTCATTGAACAATAAACTATATACATGCATTTGTATTTTATATGTGTGTGTGTACACACATATATATATATATGTGTGTACACACACACACTCACAGAACATTATTTATATGGAGAGAAAAATTTCCTTGGTCTATTTGATTGTGAAGTATTCATCAGAAATGCTATTCGATTTCTTTTATTTTTATTTTTTTTATTGTGGATAAAAATCAAATTTTTCACAATACATACCAATATTTGTAAAATGATATATAAATACATATGCATATATGTGCATTTGTTTACATAAATGTTATTTGTTATATATATATACACATAAATATATATATAT
>JAQZBX010005692.1:0-55800 GCA_029593785.1 Cabassous unicinctus
AAGGAGGAGGGTGTGGATTGGTGGACCTAAGGACGGGTGGCGGTTTGGGATTGGTGATTGCTGTTGCTAGGGTAGGTGGCAGAAATGCTTTTGGCGCGAAGGGGATGCTTTTGGCGCGAACTCTCTAACTTCCTTGAAGAAGGCTAACAATAGCTTAGCTGTTCTTTGTCTCAGCCCTGGCGGCCATGTTACATGTCACCGGTGCTGCTGACAAGGTGCATAATATGAGTGCTACCGTGAAGGCCCCCAACAGATTGGAACATGTCAGTAGGACATTGAGTCCCTGCCCACAAAGGGCAGAACAGAAGAGTGAGTTGGAGTTTTGATGCTGAGTTTTGAGCTGGAGCTCAGGAAGTGAACACACAGGAAAAGAACACAGAGGAGTAGAGACAGTTAATTAGACATGGCAGAATCCCTGGTGAAAGAGACAGAGATGTTCATCTGAAAGTCTGCATCTGGAAGTGTAGAGAGAGCACAACAGCTGAGCCTGGAGAGAAATAGAGCCCCAGGAAGAGAGGAACCCAAGAAGCCTGAACTCTTAGAGGCAGACATCGACAGCCATCTTGCCCCAACACGTGGCAATAGACTTTGGTGAGGAAAGTCACTTATGCTTTATGGCCTGATAACTGTAAGCTGCTACCACAAATAAATACCCCTCAGAAAAGCCAACAGATTTCTGATATTTTGCATTAGCACACCTTTGGCTGACTAATATAGGGGTAACAGAACAAAGCAAGTTACAAGGTTTTTCATACAGGTATTAAACAGAGCAGGATAGCGTGGTTACCATACCAATGGTAAGCATACACAACTTAGAGCCTAATTCATAAGTAAGAGTAAGATCAATCCAGAATTACCATTACAAAGGTAAGCATAAACAAGGTGAGGCTAAGTCTAGAGTAAGCATAAATAGGGGTGAGACCAGTCTAGCTAGTTTTAGTAATTTCAGGTATAAACCTTTGGCTATTTTATAATATAAAGGCATCTATAGAATGATTTAGTAATCATAATTATTTGTTAATTATTAACCCTCAGTTAAATAAGGAGTAATAAAATTTATTTTGTAAAATATGTAAATTAGTAATTTATATGAATTTTAAGTTGAAATTTATATTGAATAAATCAGCAAATAAAGTATAATTATTATATAATAGTCTAATGCTAGAGCTGAAAAGTCATCAAATCTACTTCATTTGAAAAATTATAGACAGAGAAAAATAGACTTCTCATGGTGACAAAATTAATTTGTAGGAAAGATGATACTAGAACTTATATTTGCCATCAAACTTTCTAAGTGCTCTTTGAGATTAAAAAACACAAGTATATATAATAATAAATTATAATTTCCAATCATATGATGCAGGTTTTTCTTCTCAAGTAGTAAATGGCGATGTAAGGGGAAAGATTGAATTAAAAATTTTTCTGGTGTTTTATTCAAATCACCCAAAAAATCAGGTCATATGTTATGCAACATTGTTATATGTTATCCTTTGTGGATAAATAGAAAATTTTCTTTAAAAATTACAAGAGTGTCAAATATATATTCTGTTAATGTAAGAATTACTCAGGCACAAAACATTTACCAGAATGAATTAATTATGCAAACATATAAAACAAGTGTAATTATTATAGTGACTTTCACTGCCTGCTTGCCAAGATAAATTCATAATTTTGGAGACCCAGGGCCTGGGCTCTCCCTAAGCCCTCAGCACATAACCTCCTAGGGTGCTTTCCAGAAGGAACTCTGTTCTCAGACCCTTTGGAATGTCTTTGTTTTGAACCCCCTTACATCACCCCTCATTCTTTGCAGAGTGCTACCTTCATTCTTTGGACTGCCACCACTGGAGACTCTCCTGTCTGTAAGTCCAACTAAAGCTTATGTCTGTCTCAGTGACAGAGGCATTCTTTGGTCTCTGAGCGGCCCTATCCCATGCCCTTCAGGAGTTGGGTTGGAAAAATTGGCGAGCCATGGGCCAGGAGACTGAAGGACCACTGATAGTAGCAGGTTTGAGTTCAGGGAAAAGAGAATCAACAGGGGAAATCCTAGGTTGGCCTATAACATCCATGTTGGGAGGGTTGGCTGCCTTCTGGGTGATTGGGGACCACCAAGAGAGTAAGGGAATGCCCTAAAAAATTCCGGCAGGTGGTGGCCACTTAGAAGAAGAGTTAAAGTTAGAAAGGTATATGCACCTATCACAGGCTGCCATTGGTAAAGGTCCAGAGGATATTACCCATCCCTGGGTGAGACACTAAGTCGTAGGATTCTATGAACTCATCCTCAGATGGGAAGAAAGGAGAGGAAAGGGAAGTAGAAGAAGATGAGGAGCCCCCAAGTGTGCACCCTATAATACAACAGAAGTGGAAGTCATGCAAGGCCAGCCCCTAGGGTCCAACATTTCCAACCCCCCAAGCAGAGATTACATATAACCTTGAGGGACTATGTTGCTGCTGAGTTGGGTGATTTGGCTCAAAGATACAGGCAGAGACCTAAAGTGTTCCTGCCTAACTGGCTTCTACGATTATGGAACACTGGAGTGGAGGCAGTTGTACTATCTGAGGTGGAATTGAGTAAATTGGCATCCATTACCACTCACCCTTTTCTATACCAGTGTTTACCATCTCTAGGGAACAACAGCTTTCTATTGGCATGGTTGGTTAATGGATGCAAGGCTGCATGGCCTAATGAAGGGGATATACCTCATGCCACCCCCTGTTGGCAATCTATGGAAGAATTACGGGATGTTTTACGGGGATTGGGGATGAAACATGCCATTTATGCACCTATTTTGTGGGGTCTGACACTGAAGCTTTTACTGCAGGAATGAAAGATACTGTGCTACATACTGCTCCCAACCATTATTTTGGGCCTGTGGTGTCAATCCTGAGCCCCCTAAATGGGGCAAACTGTGTCATGAGTTGCACAGGCTATAGCAACTTATGGGAATTTGAAAGGCTGTGGAAAAAGGGAGCTGGGGCCTGGGTGGCAGGGAAAGCGCCCCGAGGACACAATGTTTGTAATTGTGTGTTGTGTAGGCAAATGTGAATAGAACTTATTGTTGGGAGCACTGAGTTAGAAACAAAAGATAGGCAATCCAACATGGTTTTAGTGAGACTTTGGAGCAAGCCCCCTAAGGAAAAGACATTTACGAAACTGAGAAGGGAAAATAGGAATCAAGCTACTGCCCCAACCCTGGGAGTCTTCTACTCCCCCAGCAGAAGCTTGGCAGTCACCCTTCTCCCTACCATAGGGGAGGGGTCAAGCTCCCTGGATGAGAACAGTAACTGGGGATCCTGGGGATCATAAACCACATATAGAGTTAACTCTTTATTGGTCCCTACTAAATAACAAAGAATATTAGCCTTAGTAGACACAGGAGTTGAATATACTTTAATTCACGGCAATGTAGTGTGATTCCATGGGCCAGTGCTGGCTATAGATGGCTATTTGGGAAAAACAATTTATGCTAAGCAACAAAACTTAGTTTTACAAATTGGATGATTGCCTCCCCAAAGATATACAATGTAATATTTCTCCTACACCGAAATTTATTTTAGGAATTGACATTCTCCAGAATGCCACATTCAAGACTACCATAGGAGAATTCTGCCTCTGATGCACAATAATAAAGGCAGTGCTAAAGGGACAAGCTAAATTGTCCCCAGGGAAGGTGGCCTCTCCTCAAAGACTTGTGGCTGCCAAAGAGTACAAACTTTCACTGGGGGGAGAGAATACCAGGAAATTGCTGCTACAATTAAGGAATTAGAAAGGGTAGGGATAATAATAGCTACCTATAGTCCTTTCAATAGTCCTGAATGGCCAGTACAAAAGCCTGATGGAACATGACGCATGACAGTGGTTATTGTGAATTAAATAAAGTAACACCACCACTGTCTGCAGCGGTTCTAAACATCGCTGGTTTATTGCAAGAAATTAGTACCCAGTTATGTCACTATCACTTTGTTTTAGATCTTGCTAATGCTTTCTTTAGTATCTCCTTAGACAAGTAACCCAGCCTGCATCCACCTTCACATGGGAAGGCCAAATATGGACTTTTCCGGTGCTTCCCCAAGGCTATATGCATCGCCTGACCATCTATCATGGCTTCTTGGCAAAGGATCTGGCCCTGTGGAAGAAACCTGTGGCTGTAACCCTATTTCATTATAATGGTGATATTATGTTAACCAGTAATTCTCTTTCAGAATTAAAAGAAATATCAGAGACAATAGTATGACATCTTGAAAGCCAGGGTAAGCAATCAATCTGGACAAGCTGCAAGGTCCTGGCTGCTCTGTTAAATTCTTGGGTGCTGTTTAGTCAGGTAAGACAAAACCTATACTCTCTATTGTTATTGATAAAGTGCAATGTTTCCCCACACCACAAACTCCAAAACAATTAATGGCCTTTCTGGGGTTGTTGGGGTACTGGAGACCATTCATCCTTCATTTAGCTCAAATCTTGAAACCATTGTATGTACTAATCAGTAAGGGTTATGCATGGGAATGGGGGGATGCCCAGCAGGCTGCTTTTGAAGAAACAGAAAGGGCAATAGCACAGGCTCAAGCAATAAGGGGGGTGGACCTGACTTTCCTTGTGAATCGGAGGTGGCCAGCACTGATATTGGCTTTGTGTGGGGTTTGTAGCAAAGGCAAAATTCTAAATGAGTACTCCTTGGATTTTGGTCACAATTATGGAAAGGAGCTGAATTACAATATAGCTCCTTAGAGAAGCAGTTGTGTGCAGCATACAATGCCTTGTTGCAAGTGGAAGGTTTAACCTAAAAGTGTCCGGTCGTTCTGAAGACAGCCATCCCTATCCAGGGGTGGATCACAGATCCTGGGAGCAAACTTCACTCTGGCAATGTGCAATTAAGTACCTTAACAAAGTGGAAAGCTTTCCTGTTGCAGCACAGTGTCTTCAACACCAGCCCTTTAGGTACTGACATGCATGAGATCCTAGGCCCAGTGTCTTACATGGAAAACCCAAATTACAATCCTCTAGGTGTCCATTAAAGTGCGCACTAAAGAAAGCATAGGAACAGTTCCAAAGAATGCATGGTATATGGATGGTTTGGCTACTGGACAGCCTCCTGCATGGATGGCTGTAGCTCAATAGCCCAGAACTGACACTTTTTGGTGGGAAACAGGCACCATGCAAAGCAGTCACTGGGCTGAATTGAGCCATGTGGATGGTTATAGTACATGAGCCCAGGAATGCCTTCACAATCTGTACTGACAGTTGAGAGCAGCATACAAAGTCCTCACCACCTGGCTAACAACTTGGAAACAAGAACAATGGACTGTCATGGGCTGCACTCTGTGAAGGAGAGATCTGTGGAAGGACACCTGGAACACCTGTCAGCAGCGACAGGTATCTGTCTATCATGTCTATGTCCACTCCTCTAACATTCCCCCTCAGAATGTTGAGACAGATGCCATAGTGAAGGTCCAGAGCCATACCACGGATACCCAAGAAGTGGAAGAATGGCTCCCCCATAAAAGCCAACATCATGGTTACTAGACCCTGTGGCGCTTAGCCCAGCAGGACGAGTTGCCTGTCACTCACCAGCAGTTCATGGACATCACCCACGAGTGTCCATTGTGCTCACTCTGGCCACCATGGCAATTTCCTCACTGGATGGGACATATTTGCTGAGTACAGACCCCAGTAATATGATGGCAAGTGGATTACATTGGTCCCCTCCCACTTTCAGAAGGGGCAAGGTTAGCTTTCACTGCTGCAGACACCACCACAGGGCTCTTGTTGGCTTTCCTCATAGGAAAGGTCAACCAGTGCGCCACTATACACTGCTTAGAAAAAGTAAGTGCCCTAGATGGGGTGCCAGCCCAGTTCTACTCATTGGCCATTTTTGTGCCAGGTGGTGCTGCACTTGTCACTGAAAAATACCTAGTGGCTTTTAGCCAATCACGATGCTCAAGCCCTTAAGGACTCCAAAGTAACAGTTTCCTTACTAAAAGAAGAAACTACCCAATTACAAAAGGTAGTTTTACAAAATAGGGTGGCTTTAGGTATTGTTACTGCAGCACAAGGTGGGACCTGTGTCCTCATTAATGTTCACTGTTGTGTATATATTCCTCATCACTCCCATAATATTTCACAAGCTCTAAATCATATGCAAGAGCACATACAGCACATTGATAAATTAGCTATTGACCCCCTGTCTGATTGGTTTAATTCCCTTTCTTGGCCCTGGTGACTTTTTTTTTATAGATCTAATAGCTTTGGTTGGAGGACTCATACTGTTGTCTTTATACTGTTGCTGTGGAATGTGGATGCAATGCTTGTCCTGTGGACAACAAAGGAAGACTGTGGGGACCCAGGGCCTAGGCTCCCCCTAAGGCCTTAGCACATAGCTTCCTGCATGACCCATAACCATAAAGGTTGAAGGTTAATAATACTCCCTGGAAGGGAAAGATGTATAGATAGTACCATAAACCATAATCCCCTCAGAGCGATAAAACTTCAGTCCTGTGATAATATCACCAGACCCCATATGGGACCCTAGCAGGAGCTGTGTTCTCACACCCTACTGAATGTCTTTCTTCTGAAACCCTTCTATCACCACTCACTTTCCAGTCTTTTTGTGGAGCACTACCTTCATTCTCCAGACCACCACCAACAGAGACTCTCTCCTGTCTGTAAGTCCAAATAAGGCTTATGTCTGACTCAGTGCTAGGTGCATTCTGTGGTCTTGTGATAGCCCCAACCGGTGCCCTTCAGGAGTTGGGTTGGAGCAATAATGTACTAGTAAAGCTCTTTATATTCCAAGAAAAATGAGAAATTGTTTAGAATCGCTGGATATATAGTTTTATAATCATTACAAAGGACTGATTAGTATTACTTCAGTCATGATGCTGAAAATAGATATTCAATCATAACATTGGTTTATGATCTTTGTCGGCTCTTTACCTGTTGATGCTGGTGAAAATGTAACACTTTAATTTAAAGACTGTTTCACAGTGAAAATTTAACTTGGAAATATTTTCTTTTTTTTTTTTTTTTTCTGGTGCTACTCAAAGCTGAATCTGAAGGCAACTGAAATGTATTTAAATTTCTATAGATCAAAATATTCTTGTTAGATTACTATGTAAAGAAATAACAACAACATTTAGATACCATATACTCTGTATCTCTGCTTGTATGTCAGTGCTTTATAAAATTATAGTGAGAAAGGTCATTTTTTTTGTGTTGCACTGATATGGCTGCATGTCGTTCAGCACTCTTCCCATTGAGGTTCATTTTCCCTTCTTTGCATGTGAATTGGCAGGTGACTGTTTTGACTACTAAAATATAGTAGAATGAACATGCTAATTCTATGCCTAGCACTTAAGAAGACTGGCCATTTCTGCCTTGGAATGTTGGAGCCAGGGAAATTGAGGTAAAAAGTTTGACAACACCGATTGGACATGGATAGAGGGTCCACTCCTCCAGCCATACCATCTGTGTCCTGAATATGTGAGTGATACCATCTGGGGCCATTCCGACCAGAGCTGCTGCCCACTGGACACCACCTAGGAGCTCGAATCCACCCCAGGTTTTGCTGAACAATCACAAAATCTTCAAGTGCAACAAAATTGTATTGTTTTAAGCCACCAAATTTGTGGATTTTTTAAAAATTGTAGACAACTGTAGCACTCTTTCACCTATCTTACAATGGGAATTAAAGTTTCTAATTGTGATTTTGTTCAATGAATTTCAACAATGCATTACAAAATATATATGTATGTGTGTATATGTGTGTGTTCTGTGCATATGCACACTTATGGACAAAGACAAAACCCAAAACACCTCCAAAAAGTAAAATAATTTTTAATTCAACACTCATCCTTATGAATTTATGTGTCTAGTTTCAGAAAGCTTTTGTGGTCAAGTGAGAGGAATGTTCTTATTCTTATAACAAAAACTTCTTTAAGCCTAGCTGGAAAGAATACACTAAAAGCCCAGCTGACTGAAATATAAAGATCTTGCTTGAAAAATGTATTTATCTCCACTGTTGAAGGAAAATATCTGGCAGAGGTTCAGCTAAAAATCATATACTGCTCCTAGACAACCAGTAGAAAAGATGCCGTTTCCTTTTAGCCAAAGACAAGAACAAATATTTTTTAAAAAAGCAAATCAGAAAAGACATGATATAACAGAACCAAAAATTGCCTGTTCTGTCCGTATAAAAAACTTCCCATTGCTCACTTCAGAGATTTCATCATAAATTGTAAAGGAAGTTTCTCTCTAGGCTGGATTAAGAAAGTCTTTTCTTATAGATGAGTAACCAGTGTGGAATGATCAATATTGCTTTTTTGATAAATTGTTCCCTGGATGGAAACAACATATATTGTATTTGTTGATTCATTTTAAAATACAAATTAAATCAACTTCTGCACCCTCAGTTGTATCAGTCAGGGTTCTCCAGAAAAACAGAAATGACAGGATATATATGTATATATATATATGAATTGTCAACTCTGAAATCTGAATTCTGTAGGCCAGACCACAAACTAGAAACTCTGATAAAGGTAATTCTGAAATCTGTCATATTCAAATTTTGAAAGGAAGGCTGCAGGCTGGAAACTCCTATGAAGGGGAAGTTGAATTCCCCAAGAGAAGCTGGGTGGCTGAAGTAGAGGTAGAAATTCTTCTTTCTGACTACTGAAATCCTCAGCTCTGGCTTTTAAGACCTCCAACTAATTGTATGAAGAGGCTCCTTACATTGCTGAAGGCAATCTTCATTGTTGATTGCAGTTGCAGAGCACCAATTGCTCACTGTCTCTCTGCTTCTCTATCTTTAGGTCCTCTCCTTTGCTTTGCATATTTTTTTCTCCTGATGCCCTGCTTCTTCAACTTCTTACCACTGCCTCCCCTTATGCTCTTCAAAATATTATATTTGCCTGTATTAATACAAGTGATAATGGCATTAATCACTTGTGTGTGGCAAAGTAATGGACTAAGATGTTCAGTCAGTCATGCCTTGTAATTTTTTGCTAAAATTTAGACAAGATGTGTTGGGTAATAGGAACTGAGGTAAACAGGCCTTTCATGTGAGATTTTATGTTAATTTGTCAGATGGGTTGTTTTTAATGTTTGCAGAAGCTGTGGGTACCAAGGGTTTCAAATTCTTTTAGCACATATTTATTTCCCCTCTTGACGTTAGGGACCTCATGCTTGCTTAAGGAGTCTTCCATAGAGAGAGTTTGTATTTTACAGCTCTTTCACCGGTAAGCCATTGTTAAATCTACAGAGGACTGGTGTAGGAGAAAAGTTCTTTCTCAGGGTGGGATAATGCTCTGGTAACATCTTTTTCTCCTGGAGAGAGTAGGATTAGTTATGGATAATGTTCCGGACATATTTCACAATATTTACTCTTCCCTCACCCTTACTAAAGCCTTGAGGGGATCTTTCTAGATTCTTCAACATGAGAACCTGATAGGGTTCCCAGAAGCAAAACCTGCAAATGTGTATTCCTGCTAAGACTATAAAGCCCAGGATTTTCTCACTATCATGTTAATCCACACACAAACACCAGCATTTTGACAAAACTTTAATATAAGTGTCCCTACCAGTTTAAGGCTCCAGGGACTTCTGCTCTAGGCAGACAGATTTCTGCTGTGACTTTATAAATTCTTCTGTTTCTACAAATTTCAGGATAACGGTGTGCTCTGTGAGTCCAAGAAAATCATTAATTTTCAGTTTGTTCAGAATGTCTTGTTGTAAGTATGGGAGTGACAATTCTAATTCTTAAAATTCTGGAGCTGAAAGTGCAAGTCTCATTTGATTTATTTTTTAAAACTTTGTATGTGTAAAACATTATCTTCTTCATTAAGGAGACTGATTGCATATGTATACATTACAAATATTTAATACCAATTCTACAGCAAAATTAATATAGCATGACTATACAAGGAATTGTTTAATGATACATATAAGATATTAATTTTTAAATGTACAATATAATTTTAGTTTTAAAATTCTTTTTGAATTACTAATTTTAATTCTTTTTCCAAGATCCCATACAATAGTCAAATAAATAATAAAACTTTCATGACCCGCACAACCATGTGAGTAAATGTTCAACCAATGTTCTGGAGATATTGATGAAATTTGTAGATATAAGTGTGGGGGCCCGAAACACAGCCCAAAGCATGTAGCTGCTGGCATAACCTGGGCACTCACTAGTTAAAAAATATTAGGCCCCTTGGGAGGAGAGAATGGACAGATGGTACTGCAAACTTTAATCCTCTCTAGGCTGTATACTCCCTTCCTGAGATAATATCTCCAAATACCTCATTTGTGTTATGCATGTAACTCTTCCAGAAAAAGACATCTCTTCCAGAAAATGTCTTTTTCCTGAGACCCCTTATATTGCCCCTCCTTTTCTCACTTTTTGTGGAGCGCTATCTTCATTCTTCAACCAGCTGCCATCGAAGAACCTCTCCTGTTCGTAAGTCCCACTAAAGCTCACACCTAATGTTTTGCCTGGTACTTTTTTTGGTCTTGTGGCCAACCCCAACCCACGCCTCTCAGGAGTTGGGTTGGAACACTAAGAAACATAGTTTTAATAATTAGGACAAAAAGCAACTAATAAGTGACAAACAATCCAGGTTTCAATATAGATTATACAAAAGTGGTGGGGATCAACTGTAATTTATCAGCACAAAGAGCATATGAGCTTACAACAGATTACTGCTATGTTAGTACTTGTTGAAATTAGTTGGCAAGTGATATTTTGAAAAATTCAATATAATATCTTAATATATAGTACTCAATATATTCATATGGAATAAAACATGCAGATTACACTTTCATGTTCAAGAAATTTGCCTGGTTTTCTCCTTTCTTCCCTGAATCTAAAATAAGTAAGAAATAAATAGTCATAGACTGGCTGACTCAAAGTAGATATAAATAGGTTGTCACTGATAAGAAAAAAATATATTAAAATTATAAAACTAATTTGAATGTTGGTCAATAAATGTTAGCATAATGAAATCTATTAATAATTATTGGAACACACTGGCCTTCGATAATATTCCCAATCCATATAAAATCCTTAAGTTCCTCACTCCCATCAACCATTCAGAACATTCATCTTAGAGCTCTTATCACATCACAACATTTTAATAAATGCTTGAGCTAATATATTATATATGTATTTTTTATATATCATACAGTACATAAGAAAGTATCTTTATCTTTAAACTGTATTTTTTTCTCTGGAAGGACTTCTGATTTTCTATTCCATGCATTTATTCCACATCCATTTAACATATAATTTCTTACTGGATCATCCTACTGGTACGCTGGCATATTCATGTGCATTGTGATGAATAAGTTCATGTTTTAACTTGTATAGGTTATGGTGTCCAGTTGTTTGGTCAAGTAAACACTGGCCTGATTGTTACTGTGAGAATATTTCATGGATTTAAATCATCAGTAAATTGATTACATTTATGGTTGAATACATCTACAATGAATTGAGGAGATTGGCTTCAATAATGAAAGAAGTCTCATCCAATCAGTTGAAAACCTTGAAAGAAGTGATGATTTCAACAGTCAGAAGGAATTATTTCCATCTCTACTCCAGCCAGCCTACTTCTCCTGGGAAATTCATAGAAAACCTTCATCAGAGTTCCCAGGTTGGGGACTGACTATAGAATTCAGACTTGCCCATCCCCACAGTCCTGTGAGCCATTTCCTATAATAAATATCACAATGTTTTTGTGTCCTGTAGGTTTCATTTCCCTAGAGGATCATGACTAATGCACACACTAAAGAGCAAAAGTCTGATGCACCTAAGTGAACCTCTGTGGCATCTGAAGGGAACATTTCTCTCACCACCTCTTGAAACAAAGGAAAGTCAACTTTTCATAGGTACCCTGTTTGAAAGCACTTTGTTTGTCAGCAAGCTCACTAAATGCTTTTATTGTAGAAGAGATGATTGCTAGGATAACCCTGGAAAAGTTATAGGCAAGTTATAAAATTATAGTTAAAAGAGAGATAAGTTATTGTTGGGTGCGTTTTAAATTTAATCAGGAGAAAAGTAGAAATTCTGTTCTATGAATAAGCATTTTGTACATAGATAAAGACAAACAGGGAAATGCTAAGTATAGATCTACCAGACCACTTTCAGCTTATTTTAACAAAACTATTAATTTGTGTGTGTGAGAATATGAGAAACATCCAGTAAATGTTAAACTGGATGAAATGAGAGCTGATGCATTCAAACAGGGAAATATAATTACTCTAAGACAATAAAATTACTTATTCTGGGCCAAAAGTTGATTTAGTTTTAAATGATTTTCTCTTGTTCTGTTAGTAATAAACTTGGGGAAAGTGAGAAAGAGTATAAAATATGGAAGCAAAGAGACAATTGTGGAATGAGTTGCTACATGGTGTATCAGGAATTGCTACATGGAGTATTGGGGGAATAGAGGCTTAGCCAAAACAAAGACTTTCAGCAAATGACTGCTTTATTACTTACACAGCACAAAGGGTCAGAAGAGCAGGGAAGAAATCCCATCATAGCTAGTGTCCCAGGGAGGCCAACTGCTCAGATCAGGGTCAGTGGATGGCAACTCCACTCACCTCACTTCACGTGGAAAGGGATACACCAATCTGTACATCCTGAGAGTGGGTATTTATACAACTTGGGGAGGACGCCCTGCCACTGAGCGTTTCTGCCCTGAAACCAGCTGGAGTGGCTTGTTCCCAGTTTCAGTTTTAAGGTATGGTGAGGGTGTTGAAGCATCTTCACGCAAGAGAAAAGGAGAAAGAGGGATAGGCAAGGGCAGGGAGAAGACCACTAAGTGTGTCTGCGAATCTCCCAGCACCAATTTGAGAGAATATGATAGTAGTCCAGATAAGAAATAATAGTAAATGTAGAGAAGGTTATATTTTGATGCTTGGCCAACAGGATTTATTGACTAATTGGGAATAAATGTCAGAGATAAAAAGCACAGTTAAAGATGATTCCAAAGTGTTTGTTTGAGAAATTGAAATGATGGAATTTTCATTAACTAAGATAATTGAGTGAGTGGCATAGTTTTGAGGGTTGTTCAATGTCATGATTTCAAGTTTTGATATGCTCCTTTTGAAATTTCTAGATGTCCAAGCGAAAAAACTGATTAAGCAGCAAGATATGTGAGTTTCTAGTTCAAGGAAAGGGTAATGTCCTTCCTGAAGATATAAATTTGTGAGCCTTCATTTATATATGTGACATTTAAAAACATGAAATTGGTTGATAATACTATAATCTCCAAGCAAGGGAATAAAAGTAGTTAGAAAATATTTTGTAGGAAAGTGCTGAGAGTAGTAGTAGGTTCTGTTAGAGAACTGGGCTCCCTAAGTAGATATGAGGATGTTAAAATCCCAATATAGAAGAAGCTAAGTGGCATTTAATAGTCAGAATCAACGTAGACATAATTACGTAATTTGCAAGCAAGATCAGATTAGCAGAGAGGGGTCCTGAACCACAGGAATATATTAAGATGCTTAATAGAATATGATATTCCTAAGGAAAAGATATGTTAACAGACAAATGGTTTTGCTTAATATATTTAATGAGAAGAGATAAGGAATCAAATAGAGGGAGATGTGGTTCAAGTGGTTGGGTGCCCACATCCCCTATGGGAGGTCCCTGGTTGATTCCCAGTGCCTCCTAAAGAAGACAAACAAACAACGAGTAGACATTGATCAAAAACGATGAGCAGACACTGATCAAAAAACAAAACAAAACAAACATACAAACAAAAAACAATCAGGGAGTGGATGTGGTTCAAGCATTTGGGTGCCTGCCTCCCACATGGGAGGTCCCAGGTTTGGTTCCTGGTACCTCCTAAAGAGAAAAACAAAAAAGACAACAAGCAGACAATGAGCAGTCAATGAGCACAAAGAACAAGCAAAACAACAACAAGCAGAAACAATGAGCAAACAGAAGTAGCCATCTTGGGAGGTGGGGGTGGGTGGGAGAATCAAATGGAAAGTCATAATCCTTTGCCAATTTCTACTTCTGAGGCTATTCTCAGATACAAAACCAATCTATGAAAGGAAGAGGCTGGAAATCCCAAAGGAAAGATATTGCAATATAATAGCAAATTTATGCACCAGATATTTGCCTAGATGTTTTCTCCAAAAATCATATCAACTTATTCAAATAAATATGCTCTGGGGAAAGAGCAACAAGCAGAGTTTGTAGGGACAATTAATACTTTAGTCTGAGGTTATGCCCAAACCCAAGGACTCAAAGTGCCAACATGACGTCCTCTTAGTATAGTGGATTATGAAGGTCAGGTAATTCATGGAACTCAGGTCCAGGACCTTCTCAAAGAAGGTTCACTGAGACCAGGAACCAATCCACTGTTTGACTGAAAATAAAATGAGATTGGGAAGGCTTAGCAGTTATTACATCCCTCATATTAATTCTTTAAACTTTAGAGTAAGATTTTTTGTCATGAGAAAATTCAAGTGGAAATCCATGAAACTTCCAAGACATACTGTCCCTTAACCTGGCCAAGATAATAAATTAAAAGAAATATTGCAACTCAGCAAAATAGCAAAGATTAGTGCCACTGTCAAATTCTTTAAGGACACAGGGTTAATGGATTCCTTTATATGCACATTTGATAGTATCTACACTAATGGGAGATTATGCTTCAGGATGAAGTATGGTCCTAAAACTATGACCGTTATATGGTGCCATCTCTATCAGGAAGAATATGTGGATGCAGGACACAGGGTGGGGAAAGTATCAGGGTCACTGATCACTGTCATTTCCACTGTGGAATTTATGCTTTCTATTCCAGCATGGAACACATTAAGAATCCTATACAACTTAAAGCTATAGCTTTCATCTTTTTTTATTTGAGATTTTCATGACAGTAGTCTATTAGACATAAAAATAAGTTACCAAAATAGCAAGGTAGGAATCATCAGAGACAGGCAGGAATGCTGCTACATAATATGGAGAAAGAGGGATGTATTTGTTATTCAAGTGATTCTCTGTACAGCGTTTTAGTAATCTCTTCCTCAGCTCTTATGTTCAACGTACAAGTAGAACAGCCACAATCCGATAAGGTCCTGGTAATCAGAGGATCAGACCCCCTGTAGATCTTGGCTACTCACCAAGCAAGCCAACCAGACCAGCAGAAATGTTAGTCAAGGGTCAGCATAATCTGGAATGGGTGGTAGAGAAGGGGTTGATGACTATCAGTTAACACTTAAGGAACAACTGCAGCAGTAATGTAGTTAATGTAGTTTATTGCATTAACAACCACCTGTAACCCTCCCCAATAATTGTGATGATCAAGAATACTGGGGTGGTCATGCCTGGGTATGGTGAACTTAAAGTAAGATAAAAATGAATCCAAATGGTACAAGTGGTGTAGGAGATGAATCACGGTCTCTGTCACCTTCCCCAGGTGTTATAGGGGATGGCAACTAATGACTTTCAGTTAACCCCTTTATCAGATTCATTGTCCTCAGGCTGGAAAGAGCTACCTTCCTCAGGTGGACCCCTTCCCTCTGCAGCATGGCAACTTCCAAAGATTGAATTGTTTGGGAATACAAAAAGCTGGTCACATTGCCTCATGGTGAAGGCAGGTTTTTGGTATGATCTATGTTCCAGATTCCCTTGTGAATCAGGCTATAGCATTTTGATATTGTTTATGAATTCCAAAAATTATAGATATTGGATTATGTTTGTAAACTAGTTTGTTCCTCTGGGCATATTAGATTATATTGTATTCAGAGGTTTCACTTTTTCTTGATTAAATAATGATGAAATCTTTGATTGAGCCATATCAGTAAGATGTTGAGTCCCCAGCCTCTTGGCGAGTAGGTACTCAGAAAAAATGCACAGCAAAGAAAGGAGGTTGGAGTTTTGACCTGAAGCCTGGGAATTAAACACACAGAGGAACAGAGACAGCTCCACAGGTATAGCAGAGGCCCAGGGAAGAGAGACGAACCATTTGCCTGATAGTCTACAGCTGACCTTGTGGAGAGATGCAAGCCTGAGCCTGGAGAGAATCAAGTCCCAGGGAGAGAGACAAAGACAAAAGAGTTGATGGCCTACAGCTGATATTGGATGAAGCCGGGACCAAGGAGCCTTAAGAGGAAGAGGAAAGCTGAATGTCAGCAGCCACCTTGCTCCAACATGTGGCAGCAGACTTTGGTGAGGGAAGTAATGTATGCTTTACGGTCTGGTAACTGTAAGCTTCTATCCCAAATAAGTACCCTTTATAAAAGCCAATCAATTTCTGGTATTTTGCATCAGCACGCCTTTGGCTGACTAACACACAGGTCAAGCATGATTTATCTGAGATTGTATTCTCCTCTTCTTGTCCTCATGCATTATAACTTTCTTACTTTTCTCATGCTTGTAGAGATTTATCCTGAAGAATATTCACTCAATAAATCATGTGAAACCATATCTCTGTTAGGAAATGTTATAAGGACATATGCAGACACAAATTTATATATATAGATAGCCACATGCTTTGTTAAATTTTCAAAAAAAAAAATAACCTCAACATATAAAATAAGAAGACAGATAAATAAAGTAATGATATAGCAGGCATTGTGGTGTTATATAGCCTTTAACACAAGGGAAAGAAAGGACAAACCTAATAATAAAATCCTTGGAAATCCATTTATGTCTGAGATAATTAACAATTATCACCATCTCGTATACCAACTCTGTTTTATTTTTTTCAATTATCCAATGCATATTTCACAAATATTGATTTACAGACCAACAAATAGGTTTACAATTTTAATAAATAAAATTATATATATATATATATATATATATATATATAAACTGTTTGATAGCAAAAATGTTTATTTCTTGCCCTTGTATAGCGAGAAAACCCAAGAAGAAAATTTTTGCTTGTTATTCAGAAGAGAACATGGTCAAAATAATGTTACAAGGGATTTTACTTCAACCGGACTAATTAGCTTAGAAAAGCTATTGATTTATTTCCCTAAACATTAATTCTGTTATCTTTATAGAACACTATATGAGTAAGCATAAAGTAATCCAAGTGAATTGCTTTATGATTGTCTGTTAATTAAATTTGAATTCTGTCTTACAAAGATGCTCATATTTCTATTTTCACATTTTCCTTTCTCTAAGAGAAAATTTATTTTTCTGTTTGTCACACAGAAGGAATTCTGTACACTTGTGTGATTATACTTTTTACTGAAAAAAATCATAGCAAGTAGAAAAGCTTCTGTTTATTTTTAAATGTTAAATTGGTATTATTCTTAATGTGACTATGTATCTCTTAGTATGTATATAAATATGAATATAAAAAATGAGAGACAGAATAACTTCAATCCAGTATACAAATATTTCTGGAAGAAATTCTGGTCCTCATCAAGTGTTTTTTAAGAATTCTTGATTTGAAGACTTGATTCTGATCTCCCTCTCTCCTTCTATCCTCCTTTCCTGTTCCCTCCTTCCCTCTACCTCCCTCTACCTCCCTCCCTCCCTTCCTTCCTTTCTTCCTTCTTTCCTTCCTTCCTTTCTTCTTTTCTTCTTTCCAATTCTAATCTTACCTGTACTCCACCACTCTTCTTAGCTGTATTTTCTCCCCATAGAAATATATGAAGATACGCCTTCTTGTTTATTCTTCAAGCACCACTAACACAATATTGCCATGTATCATCAAATTTTACAGCAAATTGGGGGAGGAAGTAGATCCCTCCCAGGCATGAACCCTCAATTCAATCAGAATTTTTACATGCAAAAAAATAAAATACAGCTATGATAAATTTAAACAAAAACGGAATTGATCAGAGGCTGGGCTGAGGATTTTGTTCCTAATAGAGTAGGCAATGAAGAACCACTGAAGTTTTTTCAGTAAAATAAGAGTAAATGAAATTTACCATAGATAATCTAAGATTACTAACAAGAAACTTTAAGAACAGTTAATGGAAGTAGAACATATAATTTAATTTTGAAATTTTGTTATGAGTTACTCCATTTAATATTCAAAAGTTGTTGAATATTTTAATGGCAAATACATATTATTTTCCATTATTTTAAAACTCTTTAAACTTATATAAAGAGAAAATAAATGAATAATCATAAAATAAATGAGAAAGCTATAAAAGAGCAGAGTATATTTTAAATGTTTATAATAATTTTCCATAGAAGAGTTATAAATGAAGAGACAATTTTTGCTTAAAGTAGGTAATTTAAAAATATAATTTAATTCCCGTGTCAGAAAAATTTCATATTTTATATTTTGTCCTTCATGAGGTTCTTGAGATGAAAAGTGTAAACAAGAGTATAAAACAATTTGCTTCCTCTGATCTCTTTAATCCCATAATTTGTTTTGTAGCCATTTAAATTGTTAGTGGTCCTGAAAACTGTTTTTAGGGTACAGAGTGCTATTCCTCTCTGCTATTAACTATTAGAAAATCAATATAAATTGATAAAGTCATGAAAGAGTTTCATGATTCTACAAGAAAAAGAAGTGTGTGCTTAGCTGCCACTGTTTAAGAAAATCCATATGTAGCTTTAAGGTAGAAATTTTAGTTGATTGTACATTTTAGCAATTCTACTGAATTTACTTTTAGTGATGACAGTTTTGGTGTTTTTCTTTTTCAGTTTCACGTCTGGAAAAATCACAAAAGAGGAGAGAATTAAGTTTATTGTACATGAGCCCGTAAAGATATATTTATTTTATTCAGACATTTAGTGTATGTATCTTTGATATATTTTATTATACTTACAATAGATTTTATAACATGACATTAGAATACATAAAAAAAATTTTGGGACAGGGATCCATTTCAGTATTTGAAAGAATGGGAGTACTTCTCTTCCATATGAGACCTGTTATTTTTATGTAACAAAAAATTAAAACAAAACATTTATTTATTCTTTTGGATATTGAACTTGTCTTTTCAACATTTGGGGTTAACATTGGAGATATCATAATCTTCTCATTCATATCTTAACTGTACCTCAAATTGTCAAGTAGGTACAAATGGGGACATTTTCATAACATTTACATTATTCATAACAATAATGCAAATTATTCCTAAGTGATTTTGTACACTTTCAGAAGAAATTTCAGATGTACTCAGAGACAAGTTCTTTTGTGCTTGGTGCTGCCTGGCAACATGGCTTTGGCCCCCTTTCTGTACCTGCTCCTTGGCATACAGATGGCCTTAGGTACACCAGAGTTGGGATGGAGCAGAGCAGCCCTGTTTCCTAAAAAGAAGCAGGTGGAATGCCCAATTCTCCCACTCTAGCATAAGACTCAAAGGGCACAATGGGTGCTGCCGTGTTTCATAAAATTCCTCATGAAAATAACATTTTACATTTCTTCTTATAACTGCTCCGTTTCCAAAGTGCACTGAGCTTGTCCATGGACTCATACAAGAATCTGGCCACAATTTGGGCTCTTTCCACTTTTTAGCTATTATGAATAATACCTCTATGAACAATTGTTTCAAGTTTTTATGTGGATGCATATTACACATCTCTTGTGTATATATGGAGGAATTCAATTGCTAAGTATTATGGCAACTTTATGTTTCGCTTTTTGGGAAACTACAAAAATGTTTTCCTAAACACCTGCACTATTTTAAATTCCCATCAGCAATGTTTGAGAGTTCCAAATTCTTTATATGCTCTCCAACATAAGTTAGGTTTGCTGTTCCTGTTCTTATTTTTGTTTTCTTCTTTTTAATATTTTTGTTATTTTTTTGTTTTTGTTTTTTCTTTATTTTTTGTTTAATGTTTTTTCCAATACTGTTCCAACACTTACAAATGTCTGTCTTTTTTATTATATCCAATCTAGTGGGTGCAAAGTAGAATCTCCTGATTTTGATTTGCATTTCTTTAAATACTAATGATGTTGAACATTCATGTATTTTCTTTGGGAAATATCTATCCCCATCCATTGCCTATTTTAAAAATTGATTTACTTGTACTTTTATTTTTATTTATGAGTTCTTTATATATTGTGAATTCTAAGTACTTATTATATATGTGATATACAAATATTTTCACCCATTTTGTGGGTTGTCTTTTCAATTAGTTTCTTGTCTTAGAAGCATAAATGTTGTTAATTTTGAAGAACTGTAATTGTTTTGGCAGCTTGTGAGTTTGGTGTCATATCTAAGAAATCATTATCAAATCCAAAGTCATGAAGATTTACACCTTTTTTTTTCTTTTAAGAGTTTTATGTTTTAGCTCTTAGATTTAAGTTGTTGACATATTTTGAATTAATTTTTTGTATATGTTGTGCGGTATGCATTCAAATTTACTCTTTTCCAAAGGAATAGCTGATGTAATGTACCAGAGATCTGTTGATTTTTATAAAGGGTATTTAGCAGTTTGGTATTATTTATGAATTCCAAAAATAGATATTGGATTATGCTTGTAAACTGTTCTGTTCCTCTGGGCATATTAGATTGTATTAGATTCAGAGGTTGCACTTTTACTTGATTAAATTATGATTAAGACTTTGATTTGGCTACTTCAGTAGGGCATTGAGTCCCCGCCCCCTTGGTGGGTGGGGACTCACAGACAAAATGACACAGCAGAGGACAGAACTGGAGTTTTGATTCTGGAACCCCAGGAAGTAAACACACAGAGGAATAGAGATGACTCCATAGACACAGCAGAGGCCCCGGGAAGAGAGAGAGCCTGATAGTCTCCAGATGACCTTGTGGAGAGATCAGAGCAGCATAAGGTTTTGTCTTTCTCCCCGGGGCTCGATTCTTTCATGGCTCAGCTGCTCTGGTGTCTACAGAATTCATAAATAATATCAAACTGACACAGATATCTAGTTGTTCCAACAACATTTGTTGCAAAAACTATGATTTCCTTTCTTGAATTGTTTTGGCATTTTTGTCAAAAATCAGTTGCCATAGATTGGTATACTTATTTTTGGAATCTCAATACTATCTCATTTACCTATATGTCTATTCTTCTGACAGGACTACACAGTCTTCATCATGTTTTTCTCCTAGAAGACATCATAAGATCCATTACATGGATGACATTATGGTGATTGGAAATAATAAGCAAGAATTAGCAACTACTGTAAGCTTATTTGTAAGACTGTGGCCTTCCAAAGGATAGGAAATTAATTTTAAAAATACAGGTGCCTTCCATCTCAGTGAAATTTCTAGGCATCCAGTGTGTGGGGCATGCCAAGATATCTTTTCCAAGATGAAAGAAAATCAATTGTTTATGACCCCTCCTACAGCCAAGCATGATGTGCAATGCTTTCGCTTTGTTGGATGTTGGAGGCAATATATTCCTCATTTAGGTTTGTTACTCTGGCCCATTTACCTAGTGTGGTTATTTGGAGATATGTACCCCCCAAATAACATGTTCTTAAACATAGTCTTTTCCTGTGGATGTGAGCCTATTGTAATTAGTACCTTTTTATGTGGTTACTTCAATTAAGGTATAGCTCAACTCAGTCAAGATGGGTCTATAAGTGGAATGAAATTGAAGCATAGAGAGATAAAGCCACTGGAAGCAAGAAGCTGAAGGACAGTGGAATCCAGAAGAGAAAGAAGAGACCCCCATGTGCATTTTCATGTAACCAAGGAACCACAGACCAAGGATCACTGGCAGCCAGCCCCAGAATATCAGAATTTGGGGAGAAATCATTACCTTGATGAAACTTTGATTTGGCATTTTCTAGCCTCAAAGCCTTGAGGGAATATATTCCCATTGTTCAAGCCATCCATTTCATGCTATTTTTGTGAGGCTTCAACAAAACAAACACTCCAAGCAAAAAAAACAGGCAGTTTTGAGTGAGTACAAGAAAAAGAGAAGACTCTGCAACAGATCCAGGCTGCTGTGCAAACTGATCTGCTGCTTGGACCATGAAAACAAGATCAAAGGGTGATAGAAGTGTTAGTGGCAGACAAATATAATGTTTACAGCCTTTGGAAAGCCCATATAGAAGAATAATAATGCAAAGTCTTAGGATTTTGGAGCAAAGCCTTGTCATTCATTGAAGAGAAATACTCTCCTTCTGAGAAATACTTCTTGATTTGCTGCTGGATCTTAGAAGAGAATGAATAATTAACCATGGGCCACCAAGTTATCATGAAACACAAGTTGGCCATCATGAACTGGATGTTTTATGACCAACCAGGTCATAAATTTGGGTGTTAACAGCAGCACTCAATCATCAAATGGACATGATATATGATAGGGGTCAAGCAGGCCTGAAGGCACATGTAAGTTTCACAAGGAAGTAGCCCAATTGCCCATGATGCCCACTTCCGTCAAATTATCTTCTCACTCTCAGTCTGCACCTATGGACTCTTGGGGAAGTTTCCTACAAAATGGTTGTTGATTTTGCCTGGAGGGAGAAATGGCTGGAGGTTTATTAGTATGCCAATTTATGGACTTTGGTGCATGGATGTTCAGGAATTTGGAAGGGACACGATTGGAAAGAGACAAGGAGGTCTTGGGAGAGGTTTGCAGATAGACTTTTCTGAATGGGCAAAAACACGAATATATTTGTGTCCCTTGAGAAGGCTCACCAGAAGATGACCTTGACAGAGAAGGATTTTAATAAGTATATAGGATCACCTTTCTGTGGATGCCAGTCAGCTGTTTTTACCCAACAGGCTCATGATCAAAGTGGTCATGGTGATAAGGATAGAGTTTATACATGGTTTCAGCAACATGGATTTCCACTCACCAAAGCCAACCTCATATAGTCACTGCTGAGTGCCTCATCTGTCAACAGCAGAGACAAACACTTAGTCCCTATTTCAGCATTCCCTGGGGTAATCAGCCAGCTACCTGATGACAGGTTAGGTAAAATGAACTGCTTCTATTTCAACATTTTGTTCTTACTGGAATAAACACTTTCTCTGTATGCATATATGCTTTTCTTTCATTCAATGATTCTGCCAAAACTACCATCTATGAACTTACAGAATGCCTTATTTACCTCATGGTATTACACACAGCACTGCTTTGGGTCAAGGAAATTATCTCACAGCAAATAAAGTGTGGCTATTAGCCCTGCTCATGGAATTTAATGGTCTTATCATGCTCCCGATCATCCTGAGGCATCTGGATGGGTAGGATGATGGAATAGCCTTTAAATACTTAATTACAGCACCAACTGGGTGACAATACTTCACAGCCAGGGGCAATATGATGCTGTGCCCTGTGATTAAAGTCAATCGGAAGCTACAAAAAAATTCATGCAGTACTAATACTGCTCCTGTCACTTCAGGAATGAAGGTTTGGGTAACCCTACCAGGCAAAGAACCACAACCAACTGATATGCTTACTTATGGAATGGACAATGGAAATGTAGTTGTAATAAACACTTATCACATATGATCTCTTACATGAAGAAATGAGGATTGTACTTGTTAGCTTTTCTTCCTTATTTTTTTATGATTATGTTTGTGTCTATCCTATCTTTGCTTTCTTTTCTTTTATCCCTTATCATATAACATACATTGGATTAATTTTACATTATGGCATTTAACTTAACAGGACCAAGGATAAGAGTGAATTTCACCCAAGGATTTGAATCTTCTTCTGGGGAAAGGGTTAGTGTGTTTTTGGTTATATACAAGAATCTTCCATCATTTCAGTCCAAAGTATGACCATGTTATTCTCTTTATTTAGAGATTACATGTAATTTAAGAAGCTGTTTTGGGGTACTAAGTTGACAAAGGGTAGACTATGATGGTTTATTTCAAGTATCAACTTGGCTGGGTTATGGTGTCCACTTGTTAGGTCAAGCGCTGGCCTGCTTGTTATTGTAAGGGCATTTGTGAAGGGTATTTGCATCTGTAATCAGTTGATTGCACCTATAAGTAACAAAGTTAATTGCACTTAGTAATGTGGCAGTCTCCTCATCCAATCCCTTGGAGGTCTTAAAAGTCAGAGACCAGAAGAAGAGTTTCTTCCTCAAATTCATCATTGTCAATTGCAATTGGCATTGTCTGTTTTCAGAGAACCTTGCCTAATGCATCCAGATTATATAACTCTTATGTCATAACAAAGAAAAGACAAATGATCCACTTAAAAATAGAAAAAGGACATTAATAAACATTTCTCCACATAAGATCTACAAATGCCCAAGGATCAC
Organism: Cabassous unicinctus; assembly: GCA_029593785.1. Taxonomy (NCBI): domain Eukaryota; kingdom Metazoa; phylum Chordata; class Mammalia; order Cingulata; family Chlamyphoridae; genus Cabassous; species Cabassous unicinctus. The sequence goes on from JAQZBX010005692.1 coordinate 24,115, forward strand.
ATTAAAAAATGTTCAATGTCATTGGTAATTAATGAAATACAAATGGAAACCACAGTGAAATACCACTTTACATCCACTTTTCCTTTAAAAAAAAACAACCAACACACAAAATCAATACAAACTAGAGAATAACAAGTGTTGATGAGAATGTGGAGAAATAACAACCCTAGTACATGACTGTTGGGAATGTAAAATTGTGCACCTGCTGTGGAAAACAGTTTGACAGATCCTTAAATAATTAAACATAGACTTAGTATACAAACCAGAACTTGCGCTCCTACTCCTATACCCAAGGGAAATGATACCATCTATCCACACCCAAATTTGTACATGAATATTTATAGCATTACTCATAATACTAACAAAGGTGAAAACAAACCAAATGCCCATTAACATATCAATAGGTAAATAAATTGTGGAATATACATACAATGGAAAATTATTCAACCATAAAATTGAATGAAATACTGATACATGCTATAACTTGAATGAACCTCAAATATTTTATGCTAAGTGAAAGAACTAGACACCAAAGGTCACATATTCAATGATTCCTTTTATATAAAATATGCAGAATGTTTTAAATCCACAGATAGAGAAAACAGATTGTGACACTGAATTTTGCACTTTTAAAATGGTTAATTGTATGTAATATGAATTTCACCTCAATTTTTTAGAAAAGGAAGCTGAAATCATTCATATACAAGCAAGATCAAACATGTAAAGACTGTCACCAAAGAAATGGAAGGTGCATTTTATAAATGCAAAAGCAGAAAAAGAGATAATGGAACAAGAAAATGTGTAGGGATGTATTTTGTTTTATTTTTCCCTTCCTTGGCAAGCTGATTTGCTGAAAACCATCAAGAAGAGCAGTTTGCCCTGGAGCAAATGGACTCTGTTATAAGGGAAAGTAATTTCAGTTATTTATGGGTTTCCAGAGAAAACTTGCGAATTCAGTACTGACTTTTTTTATCTCTGGGCAATGGTGTTGTTTTTCCTTCTGTTGGCATCTCCACTTTACTTAAGCCAGAATTGCACCATTTCCCTCTTTATGATTCCTCAGTGTACTGGTTTATTAATTTTATGAAAATGTTATGGATTTTGAAGATATTCATAAAACTAACATACCACTTACAAAGTTTTGAAATTTCTAACTAAAACTTTATAAACTGTAGAGAATTTTGTGGTATATATTTCTGTATTCTGACTTAATAGCACTCTTTTATTTTTTCTACTCTGATGATATGTGCATTCCTATATGTATTTCTTCAATCTACCAAAAATTATTTGGGAAACATGGAAAATAAATTTTAAAAATTAGGGTCAACATATGTAAGCATGTAGCTTGGCCTTATGTACTTAAATCTGGGTGCCTTACATACCTAAGATAAATATCTATGAATTCTCATCTGCTTTTTAAATAATAAAAAATACTGAAATAGAGAAGTATAGGAACTATTAAAATGTAGATCATTCTTACAGAGCAAACATTTTGAAGTTAAACAGATGAATAAATCCCTCCTAGCAACAATTTTGAAACTTTCATAATAATTCCTTATTTCTATCCACTTATTCCAAACCTAATTTTCAGCAAAAGTTTTGATTACAATTTTTCTAACTTACTTTGGAAATCCAATGTGTAATCAAAATTTATCCCTGAGGCCTACAATTTGCTTTGGAGAATCAGTAGAGCTTTCCAAAACATTTTATAACTCTTTTCATGCACTACTTAAGAATACTTCAATTCAAAGAAAACACATTTCTTCTTTCTGTATTTTGTACTGACATATTTTCCTGTGTATTTCAGCAATCTTCTCTGTCCTTGCTCTCTGGTACTGTGATAGTACTCCTTCCCCTACTCCCAAAAGAAAAACAAAAGACAAAATACAGAGAAATCACCCTTTTACTGACAGAATAAAACCATTTGTGATCCAGACATCTCTCTAATCAAAGGAAATGATAGTGCATTAAAGTGGAAAAACTGATCGTAGGGGTTAGAGACTTTGTCTGTATTTGCACCTGGTTTTCTTAATAACAGCAGGGCATTAAGCAGTATACTAAGCTTTGTCTTATTCAGTTTCCACATCAGTAAAATTAATCATAACAGCTAACAGTTCTACTTCCAATTTTACAGTTCTGCTTAGTATATGTTATCATTTATCCCACCCCTTTTGTCTTCCTCCTTCTTATTTGTTGATTTAAGACATGTCAGTAGGCTTTAACAAGGAGGAGTAGATTTTTAAAAGATGTGGCCAATTGGCCATATTTAACTAGAAATTCTACATTTTCTTATTAAATCCCCATAAAAAATCTGCAGAGCAGTTATTTTATTCACCAAAGTTAGATTTCTGATTTTGAAGATTGGAGGTTGTTCAATATTAATATGATGTGCACACGAAGTGCAAAAACAGTGAAAATTAGTCCAAATCACACTGAATAGCTTCTAAGAGAATCAGGCTCAGAGGCACCATCTGTAGAGGAAAAACAGACTATGTGATAGAGAACAGAAGTCTGAAAATTTGTAAATGGACTGGCTGCATCTTCAAGTGAAATCTTTGACCTAGAGAAGACTCGTGTTTAACCTCTGGAGGAATTGGGTGGAAGTTTTGGAATTGAGGACATGAATCACAGTAGAGGGAGGATAAGGGTTGAGAACAAAAATATTAAGTGATATTCTGCAGACTGAATTGTGGGAACTTCAGCTACTCCCAACTCACTTCAGTGTTCTGACAACCAAACCCAGATACTCCCAAGCAGAAGACTGATACATTTTCTCTGTAAAAGCTGAAAAGCCCAAGTAGAAACATTTTTTAACATTGATATTTGGAGACTTCACCAACTAAGTTTCCCTGTCACTATAGACTGAAATTCAACAATTACCGACATTCACACTCATACAAACACATGCATCCATATACAAATTTGAACACACACGCACACACACACACAGCTTTCATTCAGTCTTTCAGTGCTTCACTCATGAATATGAGTTGACAGCTGAAGCTCACCAGATATTTAAGGAAAATCTTGTACTTGAAAGATACTGTTAAAAAATATAGGAAAAGGTAATATAAAAGAAGTAACCCAAAATGAGTATCAAAGAAATTTACCAAACATTCATTTATACCTCCCCAACATAGACAATGTTTCATCTGTTAAAAAAGGAATGGGTAATATAAATATAAAATATCAGAGAACAAAAAAAAGGTCTTCGGAATTAAAGATGTGATAACTAAACTAAAACTTACATAAAAAGATAAATGATGAATCAGCAAAATCTTCTATAGATAAAATCAGAGATTAAGGAAAAAGAGAAATAGAAGATAAATCAAAGAAGACTATCTTCCAACTAAAAAGAATTACAGAAAGAGTTTAGAAAAATAGATATGAAAACAGAAGAGACTAGAATATCCCATACTTGAAGGATACAGGACTACAGATCAAATGAGCACATAAAGAGCCATGCAAAATTAGCAATAACAATAATTAAAAATAGTCCCACAGCAAGGCACACTGCAGAGAAAAATGTCACAATAAAAGCAATGTAAATAACATTTGAATTATAGTTTTCAATATGAATCCCTGGAATTCCAACTGGAATTTTATATCCAGCTAGGTTTTCAACAAAGGTGTTGAAAAATAGGAATTGGTGATTTTTGATATATTTGTACTTTTGGAAATTAATAATTTATGGTTGTAGCAGTTTGCGATTATTTTATGAATCCCAAAAAGATAAAGATTATGTTTTTAAATGAATCTATTACTGTGGATGTGATATTCTTTGATTGCAATAAATTTGGTTGAGGATCCTTTGATTAGATTACTTGATAAGATTGATTTTTTTTCTGCCTGATATTTACATCATGTAACATTTGCATACAGCATTTGTTCAGTTGCAAAGAAAAAGTCTTATATATGCAATATTACACATATTCATATTTCACATGAGGTTTTACTATGCCAACAGTTCCACGTTACATTTTCACTTTTAGTAATATATATGATTATTATATTTTTAAAAATGTATGCTAAGTGAAAGACCAGACAAAGTGCTAAATATTGTATGATTCCATTTATATAAAATGGAAATATAAATCAATTTATAAAGATGGAATTAGATTAGTGGTTATGTAGAGCTGCGGAAGGATAGATGGAGTAAGAGGTGACTGCTAAAGGGTGAGAAGTTTTTCTACTGTACTAATGAAATGGTTCTAAAATTTTTTGTGGTAATGAAATGCACAATACTGTGATGATAATAAAATCCATTGACTGTACACTTTTGATAGATTGTATGGTATGTGTGTAAATATATTCATATTGAATATGTCAATAAAATTGCTTTTTAAAAAATCGCTTTAGGGCTTTTGACTGGGCTACATTAGTGAAGCCTGACTCAGGTTGAGTCTCTGCCCTCTTGCTGGGTCTGTATAAACCCAGAGACACAGAGTAAAACAGACATAGGAAAAAGAAGCCACCGTACATGATCCTGACACATGAGAGAGGATTCGCCCATGACTAACCTGCAAAGAGAGAAGTCCCAGGAAGGCACAAAGAGCTGAGGCCCAGAGAGAGAAGGCCTAGTAAGATACAAACCCTATGCCAGGTTTGCCTACAGCAGCAGCAAGGAGAGACGATGGCAGAGAATGGCGGCCATCTTGCTTTGCCATGTGGTAGCTGACTTTGGTGAGAAAGCACCTCTTATGGTGCCTCAATTTGGACTTTCCATGCCCTTGGAACTGTAAGCTTTTTACCCAATATATCGCCTTTATAAAAGCCTACCCATTTCTGGTACTTTGCATAGGCAGCCCTTTGACAAACTAAAACAAGGGTGTTGGACAGACACTACGGAACATATTGTAACAATTGCAACTAGATTAATTAAAAACATTAGGAGGGAGAAATTAGTGTAATTGCAACTCCAAGAAAAATATGTTTCAATCTGATTTCATAAAATTAGTTTATGCCTTACACATATATAATTACTAACCCTGGAAATACACTGATAAACTTGGGCAATACCACTTGTCTCTGCCAGAACTGATCACTTTGGCAACAGGACTAAGTTGGACTCACCCCTGGTGTTCAGGCCAATATCAATTAAAAAATCATAGCTACTACCTAAGAGATTGAATTGATTGGGAGTCAATTGCATTGCCTACTACACTCAATAAGAGGGGAATTTTTTCTTAAAACTGAAAATATTTTATTTGACCAATTCCCTCCACTTAACCAAAATTTCTGCTTAGTAAAAGGAGGATGTTCAGATCCCATTGTTATTTTTTTTCATAAAAAATACTTGAAGCATCATTCATACATGAACATACATAAACAATAAGTGTATAGTAAAAAATTGTGAACTTACAAAACAAACAAGCATATCATCATACAGGGCCCCTATGAATCAACCCACCACCAACATCTTGCATTGCTGTGAAACAATTGTTACAAATTTGAGAAAGCATCATCAAAATATGACTACTAACTATAGCCCATATCTTACCTTTGGTGTATTTTTCCCCCAACCCATGTAATTATTAGTACTCTGTATTAGTGTTATATATTTCTTTTAGTTCATGAGGTGTTGTTCTTATATTTGTTCTGTTAACCACAGTCCTTTTCCCACCACTGGATTTACTGTTTCACTGCATTATATATTTCCATGCTTTGTATAATACATTCAAAGTGTACACTCAGTGGTTCTTAAGTTCATTACAGAGGTGTGTTTTGTTGGTGTTGTTTGTTTGTTTGTTTTTTAGGAGGCACCAGGGATTGAACCCAGGACCTCTTACATGGGAGCAGGCACTCAGCCACTGAGCCACATCTGCTCCCAATGAGAATTGGTTTTTTCATTTCTTTGTTTTGTTTTTAGGAAGTACTGGAGATTGAACCCGGGACCTCGCACGTGGGAAGCAGGTACTCAACAACTTGATCTACATATGCTACCCCATCACAGAGTTTTGCTGTCATCATCTCAGCTAATTTAGAATCTTTCCATCACTCTAAAAGGAAAAAATCCCCTAATCCTTTATACCCCCCATTGTTGTCCCTTAAAATTGATATAAAATCTTCTTTGCTATTGCTGCTAAAATATTACAAAAAATACTGTTAATTATCATCCATAAGTTATATTAGTTGTAATTTTTCTGTATATCACCAAGATCTTAATACCTTGTAAACAAAGGATGCTAGATCCCATTATTTTTAAAGAATGAGACAAAGAAGCATAATTAATTTCTATTCTGCCAATTGTAAAGTCATGTAGATTCTCTAATGTATATTTCTATTACATTCTCCTAAAAGGATCATCCTAAAACTTTAGATAGAATGCTTTAACACTTATGTTTAAACAGTTCCATGGCAAATCTGTGAGGTCATCTATTCTCCTTTTGCTTCAAATACCAATTGTTTCTATTTTTTACATGCTATAAAAAGATAGGCCTGAATGTGCTGTATTGACATTGATATAATCTATTTTTAGCTAAAATAACAGTAACTTGGTAAACAAAAATATCATTTAAAATTTATTTCATACAAAGTTTGAGAAATTGGCCATCATTTGAAATTATTCATATCTATTTCATTTGGATTTCCAGATGGGTTTGCATATATTGGCTTTCCTTATTCTTATTAATTGTATTAACTACATCTATTACCCAGGGAACAATTGGTGATAAACATTTGAACTTCAGCTTCTTATTTTCTCATCTTATACTACATTTGTTTGATGGAATTTAAAACATCTTAAGTTAACTTTGAAAAAATAGTTCATTTTCTTAATCCTTAATTTTTGGCTACAATTCTTCATTTGCACTTCCAGAGAAGTTATTGAAAAAGCATATATCTTTTTATTAACTTTGGAGAGGCAAAATAAAATTCCCACAGTAATGTAATGTTCATGGAAGGTAAATGATATCTGCCTTCCAAAATTGTTTCATAGACAAATGTTTCTCTTTGGCCAATAGGTTTTTGTCAAATCTAGGTATATTCATTCTGTCTTTAATTATTAGAAGTCAGGTAGCACCTGATGTATATATGTATACTCACACATACATTCATGAACATACATATATAAAAACACATATACACACAAGATATATTGACATGTCAATTAAAGCTAAATATTTAAATCAATTGTATCTAATTAATTTGACAGAAATTTAACTAACATTTTCCAATATCATATAATTGGCAATTCTAGTAAGTGAACATATACTCTGTTAGAATGCTCTATGTTTTCTAAAATTTGTTAAATTTCAGGAAGCTACATCAAGTTCTGCAATTTATCAACATATCAGTTTTTTATCCAGAGTAATGCAATTACTCTTGATGCATTTCTAACCATTAGCTATTTTAACTTTTCAAATAGGGTATTCTTAAATTGAAGTCAAATTTTGAAATGCAACTCTGCTCTCTGATAAAATATGCACTTAATTATGAAACAGTCCTTAGAAATCAAATGCAAATATGGAAGTTATTTTTCATGCTATCCCTCTTTGTAATATATAAAATATTTTCTTTCAATTATATGGCACAGAATTATTTTGTCATTACATGAATTCACTAAGCTATATAATTTTAAAGATAATTCTGTAACCTACATACTATTTGACTAGTTAATATTTCTGACAAAAATAGAAGAAAAGTTATAATTTTAAGGAACAGTCACATTGTGAAAAAACAAAATACTTAAATATCAACATTGAGCTTCACATATTAATCCAAGGTAGATTTATTTATAGGTGTAAAGTTTGAGACCCATTTACAATACAGTCTACGAGCATTCATTCTGCTGATATGATTTTACTCCTTTTCCTTTAGAAGATCAAAGTTACCACACAATTGAGGTTACCTTTTCAAAAACCAAGCACTTAAAGTGCTGTTATTGTACAGTTCTTTAATCCTTTACTTGTTGCATGAATGTGTATTATGTATATGTATAATTTAGACATATACATATGCATATGTACATATTTTATGTACATGCATAATGTACACATTTCTATTAGAACATAATTCTTTTCCCCTTTATTTGTAAAGAATTTTTAAAACAGAAGCAGAATATATATACATATACATATATATATTTCTAAGCTGAGCTCCTATATTCACTAGAACCAATTAGAGAAAATATCCTACAAATGTAAATACATTTTATTTTGAAGTCAGCAGAGTACCTAGCAAATAATTGATATACCATAAATATTATTACATGAATAAATATTACATCAATAAATTACAGCATGAATGAAGTAGTGGAGAACCATTATTTTCCAATAGAAACATAAAATTTAATGATAGCTACTTGGTCATCCAAGGTTCTGGCTGAGTGAGTAGTCATGGAAAGAAGCCCACAGGTTAAACAAAATGGAGTTGCACCATAGCTGAGAAATAACTCTTGGATTTCGAGAACTCTGAGGTGTTGTGGAAACCAAGGGACCGGGATTCCCCCCCCCTTAAATGAAACACAGCCTGAAGCATCTAGCTACCTGATGTAACCTGGACACTTACTAGTTAAAAAGTAAAACCTTCTGGAAGGAAAGAATATACAAATGGTCCTGTAAACTTTAATCCCCTCCAGGCTGTTCATTCCCTTCCTTTGACAACATTGCCAAACACCCTTTTTGTGCTCCTCATGTGACTTTTGCAGAAGCTCTGTTCTCACACCCTGTGGACTGTCTTTGTCCTGAGACCCCTTACAGTCCTCCTCCTTTCCTCACTTCTTTGCAGACCTCTCACTTCATTCAACAGCCGCATCGAAGCTTCTCTTGTTCATAAATCGCAATAAAGCTCATGTCTAACCATTTGTCTGATGTGTTCTTTGGTTTTACGGCTGCCCCAACCCATACCCTTCAAAGTTGGGTTGAAACAGGTGTTTATTGCAGTATCATAATTAGGCTATCTTGATTGACAGAAGGACAAAAATCAGGGAGCAAACCAGAAACTGCACATATATCCTCAGGTCTTAAACAAGCACCTGTTTCTCAAAAGTAATTTTCTCGGCTTTTATAGGTATATCAAATCAGTATTTGCTTAAATCAACAAGTTTCTAAAGGTATTGGTGAAACTAGGGTAGAATACAAAAATGACCTATTTGACACAACGGAAAGGAAGGGAGATTAAAAAGAAATCATATAGAAAACCGTAAGAAGTGAAGTGAAACAAAGGGTTGAGATCTTAGTCTACAACACAGAAGTTTCAGATTTGTTGAAAGTAATTTCATTATTTTTTTCTTAACTTTTCTGTGTCTCATTAAACTCATTGGTAAAATCAATCAAATATTTCTTCAACCAAAGAAGCTCTGAGATTTTTTTCTGCCAATGTGTGAAAACACCAGTAATATATTAGGTATTCAATGAAGTTTAAATTTTTCTTGGGTCAGGCTAATAAAATTAAAAGTGCGTACAAGGAAGTTCTAAAATAATTGAACCAAATATAAATATTACTTACACATTTAAATAGAACATCCCAGTGAAGGGTAGTTATTCAATGGATGGTCAGAGGCAGAAAAAAATAGATACTTCACTTTTCCCCAAGAGTATAAATTGAACAATCACAATAACAAAAATAACACCAAACAATACCCTTATTGTAAATAAAAATTAAGATAAAAATGAATGAATAAATTAAAAAATAAAGGATCCAGATTAGGTTTTTTTTGAAGACTGCCAGATAACTTGTGTTATTACAATAGTTGAACTGTCAAATCAGACTCATGTACATTATAAAACTTACACTATATTTGACTAATGATTCAAATGAGAAAGGAAAGCACAAGGAAAAGAAGAAACTTTCTTTCTCAGGAGAAATTGAAAATGTCAGATGGAACTTCCAAAAATATTGTTTCATATAGAAAAGGTTTTGCAGAATTAACCACAATAGGAAACCAATTTGATGTAAAACTCCTATTCTGTATACATTAATTCATTAGGAATAGCTTATATTACTCTCCTTCATTCTCCCATGAACCATGACCCATAAATCCATAACTTCTAGGTTTACTTTAAGATATATACATACATATATGTATATATGTATATACACACACATATATATATATGCAGGGGGAGAGAAGCTAGAAATATCCTGCTTAAAGCATTTCGTATCATGGGTTTCCTAAGTATCTTTCCGATAGTAAAATGTTTATTTTCATCTTCTTTCTTTTTTCTTTGTTAGTCTAGCAAAGGGTTTGTCAATTTTCTTGATCTCAAAGAACTAACTTTTCGTTTTGCTGATTCTCTCTATTGGTTTTCTTTTCTCAATTTCATTTATTTCTGTGCTGATTTTGTTATTTTGTTCCTTTTGTTTGTTTTGAAAATAGTTTGCTGTTCTTTTTCTAGTTTCTCCAGCTGTATAGTTAAGTCATTTATTTTGACTCTTTCTTTTTTAATGTAAGCATTGAGGACTATAAATTTCCCTCTCAGGAGTTCCTTCACTGCATTCCATAGGTTTTCCTATGCTGTGGTCTCATTTTTTGATCTCGAGATACTTCCTGATTTCTCTAGCAATTTCTTCTTTGACTTACTGTTTATTTACAAGGCTTCTGGTTAGTATCATTCATTTCCTGTATCCAACTAGGGAATAGTTAAAGAGCTACAGAATTGTGGTTAAAATACTTTTCCCATCAACATTTCAATTGTATTAAGTTTAACTCAGCAAAAGGTTTTGAAGTCCCTCCTAAGTGTCAACATCTTTGGTTTTCTCTCTCTATTCTTGACTTTAGTGAAATGGGTAAAGGATGTCAATGAAAATGTATAGTTCTAGCAATTCATTTTATTAAACTTCAACCAGTCTCTTGTTCCTGCTAAGTTATCCTACGTTGACAGCTGATTCCATGTCTAATGGCCAACATTGAATTTCTAATCTACAAACCAAATAACCTTTCCTTTTTCCTTAATTATTTGCCTTTTCAACCTCATCACTGAAAAAGTTTCTTAGTTTTCTTCCTTTTAACACCGCCCCTCCCCCCCGCCCACATGTGTCCAGAGACATATGCTGTCTCCATGCCAGATTTTTACCTTTAAAATTCTCATTCTGTAATTCCGGGAGGTCTCTTTTCATTTTCCTATTCTCTCCTGTGCTTATAACCTCCAGCCACTCCCTCCCACCACCAGGGAAAGAGTGACTAGCTATCTGTATCATTCCACCACTCTTTTCCCTGTGAGAATATTTAAAACAAAATTATTATTTCCTTTCCTTCATGACTCCATTTTCAGAAGCAAGTCCTTCCCAAGAATCAAAATACTAAGTCCCTTCCAAATCATTCTACATTGCTTTGCAGAGCAGTGTAATAGATATAGCATAGGCTTTGCAGTCAAAATATTCATAGCTCATATTCCAAACCTTCCACTTGTCTTCTGTGTAACCCTCAGCAATTTACTTAAGTTACTCTAACCCTTAGGAAATGAAAGGCTTAATGACTTTCATTTCCCATCCTTTCTAGAAACACTGCAATGACCTGACCACTACCCTGCTTAAAAAACTCTGCTTTCTCTTCCTGACCACATATTAAATTCCACATTCCTTAATCAGATATTCATATTCATTACCTTGCTGAAGTTATCTTTCTAACCTATGTTTATATATATATATATAAACGTAACATTTCATAAACCTCAGTAATTTTTTTCATTCACCTTTCCTGAAACAATTAAACTCTGCTTATATTTATTTTCCTTAATATAATTACTTAAAGCTTTCCCAAAGTGGTTTGTATATTACTTCAATTAATATTACTACTAAGTATTTTCCAGAGTAATAAACATAATACTACAACTATGCTAGCATAACCAAATATGGCAACATCTCAAATGAAGGGAAATATCAGTACTAAATTAATGAATTTAAATAAAGCAGTAGAGATTGAAGGAATCATTTCTTCAATGTAGAATAAAGGTAATGACTTTAAGTTTATATTCTTTATCAGCATTCACATTGGTATATTTATGAATAAAGATAATCTTTTCCATCATTCTCAATTCTCATTTTTTAATACTTTCTAATAAGCCATTTTGATAATATGGAAATAGTTTGAGAGATAGTGTTATTGACATTAAATCTATCCAGGTTTATTCTTCTAACTAGAAGTTCTAGCTTTATGACAAGCAAATGTATGCTTTCTATATTTACTCTGATTATTAAAGCTGATGCTTTAAAAGCTTGGTGCTGTTAGTACTAGTAATAAAAATGTCATTCAATTATCTGTTTCTCAATTATAAGATTTTAAACAATAGCTCATGAAATTAGAGAGAATTTCTTTCCTTGTTCAATTTTGCTGACATTTGTAACATTCCTTTAATTGCTTATAAAATAGAGCAATTACATTCTTCAAGAGCAAGCAAACAAACAAAAAAATAAAAGCACATTAATAGTTGAAAAGAAACTAAATAGAAATTTTGGCTTAAATGCATGCCAAAAGAAGCAGGATACTTCTGTGTTAATAGTGTCAAATAGATAATAGTACATAATAGCATCAATGTGCTGGGTTTTTCATTGTGTTTTGTTTGACATTCTTACATAAAACAAATTTTAAGAATGTGTGAATTGCTTTATATGTAAATCTATATTTATTTATTTAAAAATTGGAAAAATTAAAAACTAACGAACGTGATTTTTTTCATACATTCTCATATAATGTATAATGGATCACATAATTGTTTTTTCTTAGGTTAACTTCTAATTCATATTCTGGAAACTGGTGTTGTACCACTAATTTTTTTTTTTTTACATGAAGAATGTATTATTTTTTTATTTTATTTTTTTTATTTTTTAAAAGCTACTTAGATTTCATAAATGTTACACTAAAAATATAGGGATTCCCATATGTCCTACTTCCCACACCTCCCACAACCTTCCACATAAACATCCTTCATTAATTAGTGTGGCACATTGCTATTGATAAACACATCCTGGGGTTATACAATGATATAAAATGGCCTATATCTGTCATTGCAATGTCACTCAGAACGATTCCCAAGTCCCAAAAAAGCCCCTGTATTACAACTGTTTTTCCCTCTCCTTACTCCCAGAGCCTCCAGTAGCCACTGGCTCCACATCAATGTTGTAATTTCTTCCATTGCTAAAATCACAATATGTCTGTAGCAGAATACCAGTAAGTCCACTCTAGTCCATAGTCCTTTCCCCTATCCTGAGGATTCTGGGATGGTGATGTCTACTCCACTTCCAATTGAAAGGGAGCATATATCCCATGGGAAAGATGAATGGGACTATCCTGCCTGCAGAAGCAGACTCTCTCTGTTCCCTGGGATGGCTGTTGTCCATCATCATCTCCCCATTGGTTTTCCTGGATGAGTCCAATGAGCTGTAGAGCAGGTGTTGCAGCTCCACTGAGGTTCCGGGCCCAGCTGGCACATGGACAGCCCAAAGACTCGAGTCTCTGGACGTACATCTATAAGCTCCAGCACCAAGTATAGGTTTAAATAGAAGGGACAGAAGAGCCATGTGCAGGGAAGACATAACTGAGTCCAACGCTGTCACTATCAGGAGCACAAACTCCAAAGTAGGGCCCACTGGCAAGGTACCAAACTCCAGAGCTATCTGCACAGACCATAGGACCTGGGTATTTCCAGAGCCCTCAGGAGCTACACTCTTTTGGGTGATATCCACTTTGGAAATCTATGAGAACCTACTGAGATGTGCATAACCGTTACCTCTGGGATGACCTCCTGACTCACTGTGAAGTCTCTTAGCCATATAAACTCATTTGTCTTTACGTTTTCCCCCTTTTACTTGAGTTCTTTTTCCAGTTGCATTGCTAGTTGGTGCTTGGTAGAAATCCCTCGATGCCAGGGAGGCTCATCCCCGGGAATCATGTTCCACGCTGGGGAGAAGGCAATGCATTCATATGCTGAGTTTTGCTTAGAGAGAGGCCACATCCGAGCAACAAGGAGGCTGTCAAGAGGCAACCCTTAGGCACCCTTAACAATAAGCTAAGTTTCAATTTCAAGAATAAAGACTCATAAGCCTAGTCATCATTATCAAGGTCCCATCAGAGGATCATCCTCCTTCACCAGTCACTGCCCCTGCATTTGGGGGACTGTTGCTGCTCCCTTAGAGAATGTGGCAGAGCTCTCCAGGATGAGAACTCAGTATTTTCTCCTTTATTGTGTGAGTCTCCACCCACTGTGACAATGCCCCATGAACATTTGAACATTTTTATATACCTTATGTATATGCTCTGGTGAACTTCCTCCCATCCATTCTCCGTCCCTGACACCCCACACCAATGATCCTCCCTTGACCCATTTGTAACCCTTCTGTGATCCAAAGCTTTTTCAAAGATGAAGCCATTACAATAGCTACATACAATTAATAAGAAAATAGAAATAATAATGATAAGATTAAATATGAGATATAAAGTACATAAAAATTAAAAAAAATAAAATAAAATTAAGATTGGTATATTAAAAAAATGAAAAATATTAAAAAATTTTTTTGACATTTTGCATTTCATCACTGAAATATCTGGTGTCTTGTCTGTACCGTGGCACCTTCCCCCACTCATTCCCCAGTGTCTCACTATTTTTCATTTTCTTTTCAAAGAAATTTTAGGTCACAGCAAAGTCACACACAGAATGTAGGAGACTTTCATATACCCAATATCCTCCTCCTTTCATCCCCCCCTTATTAATATCTTTTTACATGTGGTTGGTAGCTTTGTTATAACTGATATACAATAGTGAAACATAGCTACTAAGCATAGTCAATGGTTTACACTATGGTTTACACTTTAGACGGTACACTTTTACAAATTTTGGTGATATTTACCATGTCCTGTGTCCATCACTGTGAGAGCATGCAGAACAATTCCACTGACCACTAAATACCCCTTATTTGATCCATTCTATTCCTCCCTGCCCATCCTCCCGGAGCCCATGGCAACCTCCTGTCTTGACTCATTGGATGACAAGATTCATAGTTACATGCAACAAGACTGAGGTCTTGATACACTGGACTGTCCTCCCCTGTTAGGAACCGCCCTTGCTCTCGAGAGACTCCCACCTGTCTATTTCTGCACAAATTGGTCCTCCCGAGGATGGGAGTCCAACTCCTTCTTGCTCATTATGTGGGTCTCCACCCACTGATACAACACATTATGACAAAATGATCATCCACATACTCCCTAGAAACCTGCTCGAGGTGTGCCCTATCCCAAATGTTCTCCCATCCAACACCCTAAACCAGTAACCCTTCCTTGTCATATTGCCATAATAGCATTCCCAATTTTGTACTTTCAACCACATACCTGCAAATCCGGAGTGTTCACCTGGTCCCTCTCCCAACCCTCCCCCCAGTACCCTGGACCTTCTAACCCAAACTCCCCAATCTACCCACCTGTCAACCCTGCACCATCCAACCCAATAATATCACTGCCCTCCTGTCCTATCCCTTCAATACGCAACTACAGTAATTTTTAATAAAAACAGTATAAAAATTTAAGGCAAGCCAAGAAAAAGTATACACACACACACACACACACACACACATGTGTATCATATATAATGAACAATTATATATTATATATCATGCTGTTATATAAATGTACCTATATATCATTTGTATAGAGATAGAATATTAAACATATATTCTATACTTTATAATAAATTTTTTAAGTATCTGAGGTTATGTTTAAAACATTCATGTATTCCCAGTATTGTTTAATTTTAATATGTACTATTTTATTTATTCCTCACACCATAACGTGAGGCTAACTTTATTTCCATTTTACAGAGGAGGAAACTGAAAGAAAGATTAAGCAACTGGCTCAGATTCCTACAACTAGAAAATATCAAATTCCCATTTTAAAATTAGGTATTCTGGTCTCAAAACTTTTTATATAGGGAGATAGATGATAGCTATATAGATAGATAAATAGATAATAGAGAGAGACACTATGGTATTTAAATATCTTCAATCATTGAGCAAATATTAGAGATGTCTTCTATAACATAGTTTAAACATTTCCTTTTACAAACGGTAGACATAATGCTGATGTGGAAGAGAAAGTAAGTTATCTGTTAGTGAGCTAGTTAATAATAGTGATAGTACTGGAAACAAGATCTTCTTATTAGTACACTAGTGAGTTTTTAGGAAATTAGTTATACCTTCTCTCCATTAATGACAGTATTCTGTAGATTTACCTACAGGGTCATAACCAAACTTACAAGGTCTCCTGTAGAGACTGATCTCTGAAGCAGATATTAACTTGGTCCTTAGTAGCATTATTGTAAAGGGAATGTGCTGTATCTATTATTATTTAATAAAAAGCTAAATTTTTATTAACACTTTAGTATTAGAGAAGATGAGTTTAATATAACAATCTTTCATTTGATTTGACTGTCATTTGGGGAAAAAAATCTTTCACAAGCTAATAACAAGGTTCACTGTGTTTCTGTGCAAGTCACATTCTTAAAATGCCAACCCAAAATGATGATTCCCTTGGCCACACATTGGAATTATCTTGAGAGTTTCCAAATACACTGATACCTAAGATCTCACTTCCAGAGTTTCTGAATTAATAGATCTGGTAAAAAGTTCCCTGGATAATACCAATATGCAGCTCATTTAGATAGCCCCTACTTTGGGATTGTCACATTTGTTGTCCTCCTCATGTTTCTCCTTTTCTTTCTTTTCTTAAAGATGTCACTCTTCAAAACTGAGTTTCCATTGACTTCATCTTCTGGACTCTTAAATTATAATTCTGATCTTATACCTCTTATCTAAAATAGGTTGTTGAGGCCAACTTGCTTTCCTTCAAGATCAAAAATTTCCATGTGGAATGTGTGCTCTCTCTGTGCACATTCTGTTGGGAAGTTTCTGATGACCTTAGCTCAAGCTTCCTCAACCAAGCAAGGGCTGAATGTAGGGATCCTGGTCAGTAACCTTGTCCTCATCTCACTCCACAAGGGTTATGTGCTCACAAGCAAATACAAAATCCTCACTATAAACTGAAAAAAATCAGAGAGAGAATGGATGTCCACAAAGACATCTTCTGTTTTCTCATCAACTTTAATCAAATGGTCATGATGTTCTGAATTTTCATCTTTCCTCTGAACCCACCATTGTCATTTCTCTCTTTTTGATCCTCACATTGGTCTGTTCAGAATTATCAATAACAACAGCTTGCACAATGGCTTCAGCTTTTCACACATCCCAGTATATCCTGTTTTCTCTTCCTAGCCCTCTTCGTTGTTTTTCACAAGTGCCAAGTCTCTTGGCATCTGTGGTCAAATATGGACTGCCGGTCATCCACCACCTCAGATGTGTTGAAGAAATCACAGTCTCAGTAACACAAGAACTTCTCCAACAGGGGCTGAGGCAAAGTGAGGCAATGGTGACCACAGAGACAGTAGTTTGGATGATGGGGAGGAGGCATGGGAAGCCAAGGAAGTGATGTCATAGGCTTCAAGAGATGGTGGTAAAAATCACTCTAAAAAGGTGAGAATTAAATATGTTTGGATTTATATTACTGCACATATTTTAGATGTATTTATATGTTTATGGAAAAACTGGAAAATATCGATTAGTTTATCAAGCTCTTTACTACCAAGCTACTTTTGTGTAGGAATCATATATAGGCAGGTATTTTCAGTTTGACATCCTCAGGACATTTTTTCAAATAGGATAAGATGTAGTAAGAAAAGATACATTATGACCTGATACCTTTCTAAAGTGTGGATGTCCTTGAATTAAGACCAATATCTATATAACATATTTAATTCAATATTCAAGGGATGGGAATCTTGGGGAGGTGGAATCATTTTAGAATTCTGTCTACCATTAAAATTTACTGTATGGAAAACCATTAAATATTTATTTCAACCCTTAAAATAAAGACTCTGTCAAAGCAAATATTATTGTTCCCATCATTAAATGAAAAAAAAAAGGGGGTGCATTGAAGAAAACTCATTTTCTTCAGATTAGTCCATTTAACAGAATCTGAATTTCATCCCAGGAATATCTGGTTTTACAACTCATACATCATGAGGCTTTAATCCAAACTAGCAGAGGTATTTAAGAGGAAGTAAAACTGAAGAATTTTTATTAAGCTGCCTAGTCTGTCTATGTTAAATATTACTAATTCTAAGAAGTATTTTTAATAGAAAAATGAATTTAAAGAGCACAGAGCCATTTTATTTATTTATTTTTTTGCCTAGCTCTTTCCATAGCCTGCCAGCTTTGCAACCTGATAGCTCTTGTTAAACTGCTTCAGCCTTCTTCCTTAATCTTTTATTTTCTGTCTTAATTGTGGTTTCTCACCATGAATTTTTATGTTAAACAGGACTAGTTTCAATTTATTGGTTTGTGGCATTTTCATATTTCAAGGACCCAATCAATTTTGAAGGATTAGAAGTTTAAGCTTCTTAATGTGCTTTCAGGAAAGCCTTTTCTTTTTTACAGGGAAGCTCAGGAATGTACTTCAAAATTATTTTTGAGTATATGACCTTAGGTTCTCTAAATTCTGCATATCTGTCTTTTAAAATAATTTTAAAGCATTTTAAATAAATTAAAATGATCATTTAAAATGTTTTATTTTGATTCTCTCTTCTTACTAACAAAAAATATTCATTGAAAATTGCATGCAAGTATATGAATCTGGAGAGGGAAGGAGTGAAGGAGAATGAGAGAAGGAAAACTCCTCACTGTAAATATATCTGTCTAAATGTAATATTTAATAAATTATATAGATCAGTTGATCAAAGTGTTCTCCTGTCTTTTATGTTATGGATTGTTCGTTTTTATTTGTATTGCATGTATGTGTGTCATTTTTAAAATTGTCATGCCTCTTTATAGAGGTATAACAATGGCACATGAATTAAAATTCATCTATTGTAACTGTGGAATTCTTTTTGTTAATGAATTTGTGCAGTATGTTAAGTTGAATTATGTACACCAAGGAAAGACATGTTCTTAATCTTTTGCACATTCCTGCAGATTTGAATTTATTTTCATATAGGACCTTTTGAAAATGTTATTAGTTAAGATGTGGCCACCGGATTTGGGATGGGCCTTAATTTCTCCTACTGGAAGTGTTTTAAATGAAGGCTGCAGGGAGGTATGAGGGGAAAATCAGAAGTCAGAAGTCAGGGGATACTGAAAGAGTGGACGCAAGAAAAGAGAGCTCTCCATGTGATGGAAGGCAGCATTTCCCAAGGATTGGCTCAAGCCAGAACTAGAAAACTACAATATCGAATGTATTAGCCGTTTTCTTTTATTGCTGAGTAGTGTATCACTGTGTGGATATACCATATTTAAATGTGTACAGTTTGTGACTATTATAAATAATAGTCCTATGAACATTCGTTACAAGTCTTTGCATGGATATAGTCTAAAATTGTAATTGGGTAGATACTAGAAGGGGACTCTGGGGTCATATGCAAGTTTATGTTTAATTTTCAAGGAAAGTTCCAAACTGTTTTCTGAAGGGACTATAAAATTTTACACCCCTACCAGCAATGTAGGAGGGTCTGTTTTCTTCCCACTCTCACCAACACTTGATATTAACTATCTTACTGATTACAACCCTTCTAGTCAGAGAGTAATACAATCTAATTATGGTTTTGATTTGCACTTCCTTAGTGACTAATGATGTATATTTTTTCATGTGCTTATTAAACATTGGTATATCTTCTTTGGTGCAGTGTCTATTTGCATCTTTGCCCTTTTTTAAATGGAAAGGTCTTGCTAAATTATTATTATTAAGAGGTGTTCATATATTGTGGATAAAAATTATTTCAAGGATACATGATTGGCAAATATTTTATTCTTCTCTATGACGTCTTCTCATTTAATTAATTTTGTCTATAAAGAAAAAAATTAAAAATTATTTTGAAATCTTCTAGGAATTGTGTTTTTATTTCCATGTAAGAGATTTTTTTTACTATCCCAAGGTCATAAAAATTGCTCCCAACTTGCTCTTTCATTAAGTTTAATATACTCAACTTTATTGAAGTCTACGATCAATTTTCAGTTAATTTTTATGTATATATTGAAGTATGAGTCTAAGTTTATTTATTTGTCTTTGGATAACCAATTGTTCCAGTAACACTTTTTGAAAAGACTTATCGTTTTCCCTTAAATCATTTTGGCACCTTTGTTAAAAATTAATTAACCATTTCTTCAATTCTATTCTATTAATCTCTATGTTTATTTTTATGCCAATATTCCACTACCCTTTTTACTGTAACTATAAAATAAATCTTTTATTCACATGATGCAATTACTTCAGATTTGTTCTTCTTTAAAATAAATGATAGTTTAGGTTCTTTATATTTATAAATTTTTGTTCAGCTTCTGAATTTGTACAAAAGAATTTGATGGGTTTTTTTCTTTTCTATTTTTTTTTTTTTTTTTTTTTTAGGAATTGCATTGAACTTGTAGTAAAATTTGGTGAGAATTGCTTTCTTAACATTATGTTTTATATTGATCATTCAAATCCATGAACATGTTACAAATTCCATGACGAGGAAGACCTATTCATTCAGGTCTTCTTTCATTTCTCTCAGTAAGGTTTTGTAGTTTTTATTGTACATATCTTGCAATATTTTGTTCTATTGAAACATAATTCTATACTTTTCTGATATTGTTGTGAATGAATTTTTTAAATTTTATTTTGGATTCTTTGTTACTAGTGAATAGAAATACAGTTGATTTCTTTAAGCTGATTTCATATTCTGAAACCTTGATCATATATCTTAGTAATTCTAAAAGTATTTTTATATGCTTTTTTTTTTTATTTCTAAGGATTTTCTGGTACAAGTATGTTCCATCTGTGAATAAAAACTGTTTCATGTGCTGCTTTCTGACCCATATGCTTTCTTGTCTTTCCTATTCTTTTATTTATTTTTAAAGAAGTTTTAGATTACATAAATTTTATATAAAAAATTTTGGGCATTCCCATATACCCTAGGCCCTCTCCCTCCCACTCTTTCCCCCATTGACAACATCTTTCATTAGTGTGGTACATTTGTTACAATTGATGAAAACATATTGAAGCATTGCTATCAACCATGGTCTACAGTTTACATTATGTTTTACATGTTGCACCACACAATTTTATAGGTTTTGACAAAATGTATAATGGTTTGTATCTATCATTGCAATATCATGCAGAACAATTCCAATGTCCCCAAAGTGCCCCATGTTGCACCTATTCTTCCCTCTCCCTCCCCTCAGAAACTCTGGTGACCTCTGCCTTTATAACAGTGTTACAAGTTCTTCCATTACTAGAATAATAATAAGTCTCCTTTAGTCCATAGTTGCATTCCACCCCCCCCTTATGTTTGTTCATTCCTCAATCTTGAGGATTTGGAGATGGTGATGTCCACTCTGCTCCCAATTGGGAGGGGGTTTAGATCCCATGGGGAAGATGGTTAGAACTGTCTTACTTGCAGTTGTAGATACTCTGTGTTTAGGAATGGGCATGGTCCATCATCATTCACTTGTTAGTTGTCCTGGGTGAGTCCAATTAACTGGGGAGTAGGTGTTGTCTACACTTCTGCTGAAATTCAGGGCTCAACCAGCATATGAACAGCTGGAAGATTTAAGTCTCTGGGACATATATTTAATGGGTATAGTGTTAATTATAAGTTCACTTAAAAGGGATAGAAGAACCATGTCCAGGGAAATTATAAATAAGTCTAGCTCTGATACATTGGGGAGATAGGTTATCATGGGGGAGGGGATAACCTATATGCTTGCAATTATTTTTCTTCTCTTATTGCATTGGCTAGACTCTCTAGTGCAATGATGAGGTGAAAGTGAACACTCTTTCTTTGTTACAGATACTATGGTGAATATATTCTGTCTTTCAGCATTAGGTAAAATATAAGGTGTAAGTATTCCATAGAGGCCTTTTTCAAATTAAGGAAATTCTCCTATAATTCTAATTGGTTGAGGTATTTTATCATGAATTATCATGTGCTGTTTTTACCTTTATCTTAATAATAGTTGGTGTTACATTAATTTATTTTGGAATGTAAACTGATTATGCATTCCTAGGGTTAAACCCTAGCAAATTTATTAAGTCCTTGCCTAGATAAGTGTCTTGGCTATTTCTGCCAATTCCAACATTCCTACAAACTTGCAAGAGATAAAATATATACAAAAACAATATTCATCAGCATGCATATCACAATTCTTACCCAGAAATATAGATATGAAATCTCTATTTACGCATCACAATTTGCTACCAGTCATTGTCTCATGGAAGAATGTAAACAATTTTTACTGATATTTAAATTATTTCATAGAATGTACTCCTTTACAAGGCTAAAGAAATACATTACATTTCCATATTTTTTCTTATTAAATTTGACAATAAGATAGTAATTATGACCATAAAATAACAAAATTTATGACCATAATTTTCCTCAAACAGTGCCCTGAATCTGCAACATTATTATTCTCTTGGTTTCTCTTCCTTGCACAACATGTGCATGACAAATAAACCTATTATCCAACAATAGAAACATCTACAACTTTCTTCTGGGAAAGAATAATTGGTTGTTTTTATGCTATAGCACAGAGGTAGATTAACACAAAACATCTAGTTGGCATATGATTTAATTAGGAAAGACTAATTTGGTTCTACATTACTTTTTAAATCATTTTGATTATAGATTATAGCAGGACCAAATGCCCTGGCATAAGTGAAAAGGAACAGCACTATAGACAACGAATCCATCTTTAACTTGTATACTTGTATATGAAAAGAAAAAGGCTGAATGCACCAAATTGAATTTCCTCTTAACAGATGGAAGCAATTTTTTTTAAAAAAACTTTAATTACAGTTTTCATTTATTTTTCATTTCAATTTGAAGCAAATTAGTGATTGATTTCCTATCAGGAATTGAGAACAGAGTCTGTGGGAAAGTGAACACATCCTCTGTTGGCAGGTCCAAATGGCTCATTCTTATCTTGAACAGTGTCCACATTTTTTCATCAGGACAAAAACAGCCATCTGATTCCTGGCAGAAATGAAACTGCAGGTGTCATTCAATAAGTGAAATTTACAGAAAATCAAATTTCGAAGCACCAGGCAAAAATCCGTGTACCTAAAACAGTGGTAAAATAATCTTAAAAGGATTCTACATAACAAATTATACAATGGCTGAATTCCAGGCAAAAAGATAATGCAGGTTACAAATCCACAGTGGCACATTTAAAGGATACTTCTTGAAGCAAGTAGCAGAGATCGCCAATCCGTTTAAAGGAAACTTACCCAGATTTTGCCAAAAAGTTAGATTATTGGAATGATCACCCAAAGGAGTTATTTTTAATAAAATCAGCCAAAGATTGTATTTCTAAGAAACTAGCAAATATAACTGCATTTGTAAGGTCACAGAGGAATTAGATATGACCTG
This sequence comes from Cabassous unicinctus, assembly GCA_029593785.1. Lineage (NCBI taxonomy): Eukaryota > Metazoa > Chordata > Mammalia > Cingulata > Chlamyphoridae > Cabassous > Cabassous unicinctus. The sequence continues at coordinate 47,496 of JAQZBX010005692.1, forward strand.
TAGATTAAACCGTGTCATTTACTATGGCATAGTTTTATACCCTCATCTGTGGCTAAGAGCAGAAATAAATATTTTCTGTTTTAGGCAAATCTAAGTGTTGATGTTATATCCAAATGGCTGTTTCTTTAGTTTCCCAGCAATCACACTTAAAACATATGCAAACATTCTTCTTATTCTTTCTATTTTTTTTTCTGAAAATAATGTTTATGGTTTTCAGATGTTAAGCATATGTGAAAAATCTTTTTATGCAATTGAATTAAAATGAAGTAAATTTTAATTCTATATTGAATATATATTGAATCATTTTCTGTAAAGCCAATTAATTAGTGCCCAAAATAACATCATTTTTATACTCTTGGTTTTAATTTCTTCTGATGTGATGATGTCAATTATTTTTCAATCTTTCAGATAAACAGATTTATTTCAATTTTAAGGTTTTACAAAAATTATTAATCTAGTTTTACTTCAAAACTTTAAAAAACATCCATGCACTATTTTTCCCAGTCATTAGCACAACATTTAGTTCATTGCATTATTTCCCTCTATGAGTTTTCCTGTAATATCCTAAATGTGATTAAATCAGAAAAGAAATATATTTTGGGACAATATTTTACATCATGTTATATCTTCACATATTCAGAGTTCTCAAAAAATACTTTAGATTAATAGCCACTGAGACACCAGAAGCTTAGAATTTGTCTGAATAGATAATGATGGTGGATTTGTTTTTCTATCAATAATAATTCCACATCCCACCTCCAGATTAGTCTATCTTAATCACTGTCCTGAGAAAGTGATCAGTATAGGATGTAGCATACTCTGGTTCTTGGGTCCTCTCACTTTTGTTTGGGTTTGGTTAATGACAAGTATCACCAGAAAGTCAAAAAATGAGAGAGGAGTGTATTTATTTCCTTTTTTCTTTCCCTATGAACTGACCCTGGGATAATCACTTTCCTTCAATAAGTCTCTGTTCCTCTCAGTGCAGCTAACTCCATAAAACTCTCTCCTTTCCAAATCAGGTAATGTCTCCTCGTACTTGACAATTTGGGCCTTAGGATAATGTTAAACATTTTTTCTAAAGTCTGGTTTCCTGCACTACCCTTTGTGGTTCACCTACCATCTACCCACTTTATAAGTAAGCAGTTTCTTTAGAAATATTCCTTATGAATATTGTTCAAATTAGAATTAGTCATCTGTTTCCTATTGGAACTGTGATAAAGTAATGATATTTAAGTCTTTTTTTTTTCAATTTTATTATTTTACCTGAAGTGTTGGATTCTAAAACAAGGAAGTACCACTTCTAGCTTCACTACCTGTTAAAAAATATTGTATTGATAAAAAGGTTGTATGAGGATGGAAGTAATTAAATACATGACACTTAGTGGATCCCAACTCTCAGTAGACTAGGCAATCTTGGATGAAGGACCAATCAGAAGGTCATACCCAGGTAATGGTGTCTGGGGATAAAATTGGCTGAAAACATACAAGCAGAATGAGATAAACTAGGACATATTTTAAAGTGAATATGCGTGAAAGCCTTTGAGGGAGAATAGAGTCAAATGCTGGGAAACAAAAATCAAACTTCAAGACCAATGATATGAAAAGAAGTTAAAAATGTAATTCATTAGACAATGATAAGAACTAGGTAAAACTGCCACCAAAATACAAGCAGTTTGAAGTTGATTAAACATCATTGTTTTTTGAGACTAACTTGATGTCTTGTATTTTGTTGACTATTTATTCATTCACTTATTCATTTACTCTTCCAATAATTCATGAAATAATTATTGGGTAATATTATATGGCTGGCAGTACACCAACCAGTGAGGTTACAATGGTGAAAAAAATTTTGAAATGGCTTAGTAAATCAGGAAGCTAATCCCATGACTAAGAAATATTGGAAAAGTGATTTCAGCAAGGACTGGAAGGGTATAGTGAATTGATTGGCAGAAAGGAAGAAAACCAACAAACTGTGTTAATTAGTAAGTTATTGCAGTGGGCAATTGAAGCTGAATTCTATTGTGAACCTCTGGACCATGTATGGATTCTGCCTCAGGATTGTCCAACTACAGGAATGGAATTTGGAGTATTTGCCTACCAACCTCCTATTGTCATTATTGGTGAGTGCTTCCCAGGGAAATTAACTTTCCTGAACTTCTGGCTTATGCAAAAAGCTAACACATCAGAAAGCACAGGAACAGAAAAAGGTTAAGGGGATAGGAGTGAGCAATGAGAGCCTCTGCCACACGTTCTCAGATAAAGTTACTTGAGAAGGCAATAACTATGCTTGTTGCTTTAGACCAGGGTTGTCCATATGGTAGCAATGGAATGTGGAAATTTAAATTCAATTTGCTTATAATTAAATAATTAAAATTTAAGTTTTCCTCAGTAACAGTAGCCATTTTCAAATGCTCAGGTGTGCTTTAGGCACATGTATCTTAGAGTCGCTGCATTGAAACAGAGAACGTTTCCATCATTGCAGGACGTTCTGTGAGACAGCACTGCTTTGGACATATACTCCATGGTTAGTAGCAATGCTTCAATATGTGTTTGTCAATTGTAAGAAATGTATCACACTAATGAAAGATGTTGTTAACGTGGGAAAGTGTGGGAGGAGGAGGGGGAGGACATATGGGAATCTCCTATATTGTTGTTGTAACATTTATATAATCTAAAGCTTCATAAAAATATAAAAAAACTAAAAAATAAAGAATGTTAGATTTGAAAAGTGACTAAAAGCTATAGTGAAATGAAAGAAGATGTTTTCAATGGACTAAATTACCCTAGAAAAGTAACTACATGGAATAGAACACATGAATGCATTTCTACCTAACCTGAGAGTTAGAATCATAGCCTAAGACCATTTACTTTGCTTTGGAGGTATTCAGACTTGAGATACTTTGTGTTTTTGCAAAATATGTAATTATTTATTTCCTGATTAATGTAAAAATTTTGTTCATACACACCACCTTGAAATGATTATCTGTGTTGCCTACTATTCTCTTTTCATTTAACTTCTATTCAGTATGTGTAAGACTATTTCTACAATTCAAAAATATCTAAAATTGGTCCAAGAATAATTTTATTAATAATTCTAGGAAAATCCCCCAAATTACAAAAAATATAATATTTTTAGATATATATTTAAAATTTAAATTATTACATATTATCTTAATGGTTCCATGACCATCAACTCATTTGTGTTTTGCAGAAGAACTTAAGCAACTCAACATAAAGGATATTCACAGATAAGATTTATTACAATAAAGGATACAGGGTAGGAACTGAGGGAAAATTGTATTCAAGGGTGCAGGCCAGAGAGGTCAAACACAGGCTTTCTTGAACTCATTCTGCAGGGATATGTATGAGGTGTTTCTACCTAGGAAAGGCCACTTGAGTTTTGGGATCCAAAGTTCTAAAAGGAACTGATCATACTCCAGCCACATGACCAGTGATGGTGTGGACATCAACTCAGGTACTAGGTGCACACCATTGACCTTTGTGTTGACTTTAAACATCAAGCACTGCTATAAAAAAACAGAAATATATTTTAAAAGATATTTTCATAAGAATCATTCTTAGTGATGATTTTATAATAGCAGATACATACTGTAAGTAAAGTTAATTTGAATCAGGGTAAAATATCAAATTCCAGCTAAATTTTTTACACTACAAATAAGTATTCTCAGAAAAGACAGAAACATCCCACTAAAATTAAGCCTATTGTCAGATATTTTGTTATATCACTATCCTAATTAAAATAAATCAATTTCTTATTTTTACAGAAATAGCAAAATGTAATAATCCACATGATTTATTACTAATGACTATCTAACTGACATTATGAAGTAAATTATTTAATTTGAAAATTAATGTTTTATAATCTTACATATATTAGTGATGCTATTCTTAATTAAAATGGTCATAACACTACAAAATTTGACAAATTAACATAACGATTATAAATATAACTGTGACTTTTTGTGTGCTATTTTCAGTGTTTGAACTCAGCCACATTTTGGTGGGAGATGGGAAAATGCAATGCTCAATCTGAGTGTGGATTCCAAACACAGGCATACTGAAGCTTCTGATTAATCTTGATTGTATATATACGTAGAGCCAAACATAATATTTCACTTCATTTTGTGTAGTCCTCATTTTCATTTTAAAATTGTTATGTATATACATTGTCTGTGAGTGAAATGATCAGAAGCTTTCCTTAACTCTGCCCTGTCAACATTCTCTACTGGAATAATTTCTACCCAAGCAAGCAGAAGTTCTTTCAGCTTTTCTAGGTTCAAAATAAATTTTAACATTGCCATTTACTTTTCTGGTGTTTAAAAAAAACATACAGTTTTTCCCTCACCAAACAACACAATTTAAAGCCTCAAATCAGAGAGTAAAATCATCAACTATTTCATATCCAACCTGTGGAGAAATCAATTTAGGATTCTCCTTAGATTCTCTTAAATAGTAACAACAACCTACCGTGTTAAGTTATACAGTGCATCAGGTTAGCTGCAGTCTATATTTCATAAAACTTTACGTCTTCAATTAAAAATCATTCTACTATCCCTGAAAATAATCATCCATGTGCAGATATTTTTAAAGAGTTTAATCACACATAATGAAGTATACTATTGTCTACAATACATTGCACTGTACACTTAAAATTAGTAAAAATTTTTATGGTATGAAAAAGACCCTACAAACTTGAGGAAAAAAGTGGATCTTTATTGGTTCACTTCAAAGCATGCTGCATTTTTGCAATAAATAGAGAGCACTTATAATGCTAAAACTTCTGCTTACATTCTAATTGTTAATGTTGACTCATCATGGACTATTTTAACTATAAGTTAAATACAATATTTGTTCTTCCAATTTCTTTAAAAGCACATTTTCTTTCCTTTGCTGTAGTATAGTTGGTTTCAGATCAAATTGCGGCTATATGATGTGTTGTTAAATGAAAATTCAACTTCCAGCGGTTTTAAAATAGAAAGTCACTGCCTGGCTTCAGGCTGTCCTCACCATAATTGCAGAAAGGACTTCATTATTTCCATGTAGAATGAATGAGCTCAGGCTCTCTGGAATGCTGTGCAGACAATTCACTCAGCTGAGAAAAAGACTTTGATGACCATTGCCTTAGGAGTTCTGGGCACACGGACTGAAGGAGTGACGAGGAATGGAAACCTTCTTGATTTTTATGAAGACTACTAGAACCACTGGAAAGTAACAACTACATTCAGGACATAATTGGCATTTTAAAAACATTTTGTCTGCCTTAGTTAGCAATGCAGGTTGAAGCTGCAACCAATTTACTCTTGTTGGAGTATTATAACTACATCTATGTTAGATATTTAAAAAGTGAGAAATAGTAAGGATGCTTTCCTGAAATGAAAGTTCAATAATGAAATGAGTCAAATATTTTAAAAAGACATGGCCAATGTTTTGATGTCTTTACATACTGACAATTAATCATTCTACCTATTTTTTTCAATTTAGAGATATCAAATGGCAATAAAGGAGAAAGCTTAATAGCAAAGTTTTTGAAGACCACATTTGTGGCAGAAATAGTTATTCCCTGGTATTCATTTCTCCTTCTTCTGTATAGAATTCTTGATTTTTGGGGGGAAAGGGGGGCACCAGGACTCGGGATTGAACCGCGGACCTTTTATATGAGAAGCCAGCGCCCAACCACTGAGCCACATTGGCTTGCCTGAGTTGGTTTTTTCATTTGTTTGCTTGTTTTTTTGTTTGTTTTGCTTGTTGTTTGTTTTTTTGTTGTTTGTTTTGCTTGCTGGATTTTTTGTTTGTTTTGCTTGTTGTTTGTTTTGTTTGTTGTTGGTTTTTAGGAGGCATGGACTGAACCCAGGACCTCCCATGTGGAAAACAGGTGCTCAACCACTTGAACCACATCTGCTTCCCAGAATCCTTAATTTTTCATGGATTAAGGCTGACCATTTTATGGAGGGAGGGGGGCACCATATTTCTTAAATTCTTTTGCCGTTACACAAAGCCATGTGATTAAGTTCTGGCCAAGAAAATGTTATCAGAAGTGGTGACAAAACTTGTTCTTAAAAGGAAGAGGAAAGGCTTTATTTGTCCCTTTCACTTCCTGATAGCTGAAAGGTAGATTTAATGGTTAGAGTTCAAAGAGCTAGCCTGGGACTCTAAATAGAAGCTACATGCATCATTGGATGATAAAAACAAGACACCACACCCTGGCCAAGATCTTCTACCTCCATCTTCCCTTATGTGACAAAGAAACTACTACTTGTTTAAACTATGGCTATTTTGATTATCGGTCATGGCCAAACTTAATCTTAATTGTTATAGAATATAAAACAATTATGCCTTACATAATTATTGCATTTGAAAATTAATTTTAAGAATCATAAATTTGAATATATATTAAATTAAACTGCCTATTCTATTTCCCCTATTTATAGATTCTTAATCTCTTATTTGTATATGTGGAAACACAGGGGCCCCCCCAAGACCTCAGTATGTAGCTGCCTGCCTGACCTAGACATAAGTTAAAGGTTAACAACCCTCCCCAGAGGGGAGAGAATGTATAGATGGTATCATAAAGTATAATCTTCCCAAAGCAGTAAAGTCCTTGGTAAATGCCCTTCCTACAAGCATAGTGAAAACATCACCAGAACCCATATGAATACTTTACATGACTCTAGCAGAAACTCTGTTCTCATAACCTATGGAATGTCCTTGTTCTGAAACCCATTATATCACCTGTCAATTTCCCATCTCCTTGTGGAGAGCTATCTTCATTCTCTGACTGGCCGCCATTGGAGATTTTCTCCTGTTCGAAAGTACCAATAAAGCTCATGCTTGACTAAGTGCCAGGTGCTTTCTTTGGTCTCATGGTCACACCAACTCATGCCCTTCAGGAGATGGGTTGGAACAGTATATATACGATCTTGCATGTTTTTACCTTTCTGAATATTTGATTCAAGAAGCAGTCACTGAGATTCTGCCTGGGAACCTATGTTCAATGCTTTTGGAAAATGTATCCAATGCATGATGGGGCTTGAAATGGTTATACAAAACCACATTTGTTCCTCGGGTTGAGGAGACTCTTTCCTAATGTGATGTGATTTGAAGCTGAACTTCTACATTGTAACTACTGGGGAAGAGCTGGTACATGGAGATGGAGTTCAAGTTTTTTCTCATTTCCTTGTAATCCTCAAGTCAATATATCTAATGAAGGAGAAAAAGAGAACTTAAACTAGACAGTCAAAATGAGAGAGAAATTCCTTTGCAGTAACAGGAATCGGCAGTAGGAATTTTCTATTAATATTTCAAAATCAAAATTTAAATGACTTTCTTTTCTGGTTTGGCCATGACAAATTTCCTATATAGCAGTGGTTTTCAAACTTGGGTGTGCATCAGAATTGCTTGGAGAGCTTGTTAAAACTCAGATTTCTAAGACTCTGTCCCACAGTATCAGATTCAACAGGTCTGAGTGAGGCCTGAAATTTTGAAAGTTCCCAGTTGATGCCAATAAGGCAGATCAGGGGATAGACACATTTTCAGAACCTTGTTCTAAGGCAATGGGATTCGTTTCTCTTAGCCAAAATGAGGACAGATTACAGGTAACAGGGATTCTGGTGTAGGAAGGAACACATTATCTAATACTTTCAAAGATGATTCTGTCATGTTTCACATGTCTTATAAAAGATGTCCTTGCAGTGCCAAAAATGGAGTGTATAAAAGTAACCATATGATCCATTTGTATCACACGAATGCCTCAGCTCAGTCATGGGCATGAGCTATGAAGAAATCAGATTAACAATAAAAAGTATTCAGAATTTAAACTCAGCAAGGTCTGCTGCTAAGGAAAGGGAAGAGCCCAGGGTCACTCTTGTTTTTCTTGCTTTTTTGACCAACATAAGATTACTAACAAGATCAAAAGTTGAGATCCACCCTGGATAGACAATATTGAGACCAAGGTTCTTGTAGGACAGTGGAGAGCAAACATAAATGTGTATGAGAGTCACCTGGTCTGTGGCCATTGTTTGGAACACAATGCTCCAGGAAAATGATATGGGTTTTTGCAGGAGGCAGTGAGATTCCTGTATTCCTAAATTCAGAGTCTGCCTCAGCTGCAGAAAGCTTCTTTTATCAAGCCTTCCTTCACTCCCTTATGTGTCTCACTCTGGACTCAGGACAAGTAACTATATTGCTGTCCAACACAAACCCGAGATCTTTTTCCTTCCTTCTTCCAATAGTAACTAGTTTATGGCATTTATTTCATGAAAATATCGTCCCTACTTCCCCTTTTCTT